>PVKA01024411.1:0-34280 GCA_004027165.1 Ctenomys sociabilis | reverse complement strand
AAAAAAAAAAAAAAAAAAAAAAAAAAAAAAAAAAAAAAAAAAAAAAAAAAAAAAAAAAAAAAAAAAAAAAAAAAAAAACAGGAAAAAAATAAATAAACTGTTTGTAGCTGGTTCCTGGGTTCTTGCTCTCCCTGCCACATGTGAGGATATGAGGTTAGGGCTTCACATACCTCACCAGTCACAGCTGTCCTACCTGGGGACCCCAAGGCATCCCCTTCCCTGCCAGAGTGCCAGAGTGCCAGGACATCCTGGTGGCTGAGACAGTGGCAGCTGGGGGCCCACCCTGCAAGCTGGGCATATTGTGCAGGACAGCTCAAAGGTGTGTCATCTTGTGAGCAGACAGGGTTCTGAATGCATCCAGCTACAATTTAGAAAGAATAATACATGGTTTCCCAAGGAGTACTGACCCTCAACATGAGCTCGGGCCCTAGCAGTGCTGCTGCCGTCCCTTGCTCCCATCTCTGATCGCTTCTGTACAAGCCACATGGCTCAGCTTCAGGCTGAGCGCAAGTCCCTGCTCTGCCGCCCACCTGCGTGACCTTGAGCAAGTCACTTGGCTGCACAGAGCCCCTTCCTCGTCTGTGACAGTGGGGAAAAAATGCTAATTACTTAGACAGTGCTTCGAATGATCGGAAGCTTGAGCATGGTGGCGCTCACCTTGTAGCCCCAGCACTCTGGGAGGCTGAGTCAGGAGGATCCCACGTTTGAGGCAACCCTGGGCAATATAGGGGGACCTTGTCTCAAAATGATTGGGGTGGTTGGAGATGTAGCTCATTGGGAAGGCCCAAGGTTCAATCCCCACTTCAAATAAAAGCTCCGGTCATGATGGTGCACACCGTAATCTCAGCAGTGGGGAGGCTGAGGCAGGAGGATCACCAAGAGTTAGAGACCAGCCTGGGATACTTAGGGAGATCCTGTCTCAAAAAATCAAATAAATGAGTAAATAATAAGTGCATTAGAGATCATGCCATGAGACACTTGTCAGCTGGCCTAAGGTCTTTCTGCTCCATTCAGATGCAAATCATGAATTGGCAAGATGCAGCCCCTGGGCATCTGGTTCCTGCCACTGCTGGAGTCACTGTCAGAGGTTGGCTTTTTTTTTTTTTTTTAATTGGTACAATTTAGATATACATAACATTAATCGTAGGGAGTTTGTACCTCTATATGATCTATCTTGATCTTCTTTTGTCCTGTGTCCCTCCCCTTCAACCCTTCTTTTTCTCATTTAGAAAAAGCTTTGTTTCCATTTTTTGCTTCTTATTTATTTGTTTTTGAGATAGGTTCTTTCTATGTAGCACAGGCTGGCCTCAAGTTTGTGGTAATCTTCTTGTCTCAGCCTCCTGCATGCTGGGGTGCCAAGTGTTTTCACTGCACTGACAGACTTTTTTTTCTTTCTATTTTCTTTTTCCCCCCTCCTTCGTTTCCCCTTCCTCACTGGCTTTTTGTGGAACACTGTAGGTGGCCTGTCCTGCTAGGTGCTGGCCATAGTCCTGGACATCATGGGTTGGCTTTACCAGGAGCTGGGCTGGGGAGGGCCCACGCTGACCAGCAGGTGATGATCAGCCCAGCGGCACAGCTCGGTGGCGGGGGGGAGGACACTGAGGCGAGCTGTCGTGGTCTGCTGGGCTCATGGGGGCAGCTCAGGGAGGGCTGTCACAGCCCCGGCCAAGCCATGTTTGCCCAGCAGCCCCTGTGTCTGTCTCATGAGCACGTGGCCCAGCAGTGCTGGTTGCAACCTGAGGCGGCCTCCCTGTAGGCACCCCCGGACATCCAGAAGAGGAGTCCGTGTAGGATTCATGCCCAGCGCTGGGATGGCTAAGCACTCTGCACTCAGAGAGAAAGTCAGGAGCCTCAAGCCAGGGGACCCCTTGCTCCTACCCCAAGTGCCCAGCTCCCAGCAGCTTTCCACCAGGGCAACACCCCCTGCTTTGGCTGTGTGCATCCCCTCCCCTGCCACTTCAGGTGTCACTGTTTTGTTTTGTTTTTGAGACAGGGGTTTGCTATGCAGCCCAGGGTTGCCTGGAACTCACCTTGATCCTCCTGCCTCAGCCTTCCAGAGTGCTGGAATTACAGGAGGGCCCCACTATGCCTGGTAGGAAGGGAGGAATTTGGGTCCTTTATTTGAATGTTCAACACACCACCACCACCACCACCACTAGCTTCCAGCCATGCCATGGTCAGTCTACCCATCTAGGTAGACAGCTACAGGAGGGGCTCCTGGGCAGCCTGGACCCCAACCTATGACAGAACCCTACCTTAGCTGAGCCAGGGCTAATCACTGGTTTTCACCACCCTCTATTTCTAGCAGTTCCTGGGGCAGATGGAGCTGGGGCAGCAACAGTGAGGTGGGTGCCCCACCCTGCCATCATTGTCCTCTGTGCCCTGGGCAGGGGAAGAGGAGGAACATGGAAGAACATGGCCCTTGGCAGGTGCAGGAGCCCACAAACTGAGAGATGAGTGGGAACATGGGTGACCTAGATGCAGGGCCAGTCCAGAGTTGGCCCATTCCGGTGTGTGGGCACACAAGTTGTGTCATCTCCCTGGGCCCCATTTCCTCATCTGCTGAGGGCCACCCCCAATTTTTTCACCTTAGGAAGCACCCAAACTTCAGCTTCAGCACAGATGCAAGGGCCCTAGAAGGAGAAACAGGACCAGCAGGAGCAGGCGCTAGGTGAGCACCCAGGATTGACGCCCTCATCTGCTGGCCGCAGAGGGGTTGCACCCCTCAGGGTCACAGGCAGGAGCCACAGGCCTGGCCCTTTTTTTTTTGCGGAGCTGGGGATTGAACTCAGGTCCTGGCGCAGGAAGCGCTTATTCCACTGAGCCATCTCCCTGGCCCCAAGCTGGGTTCTTCAGATAGTGCTGTATGCAGCTAGGCATGGTGACACATGCCCTAGATTCTGAGGTTGAGCAAATTCTTTCGCGTGGCCCTTTCAGTTCTGGGTCAGAAAACTCCATTTCCCAAAGGGCCTGGCGGCTCCCGTCTTTCTCCCGCTCTTTCCGGTTTAACAATAAGGCCCGCCTCCTCCGCACGTTCTGGCCAATAGCTGCCCACAGTTTCACGCCCATCACAAGCAGAACAAGGGCGGGAACGTTATAGGAGCCACGGGGGTGGGTCTTGCGGCTGGCGTTTGTGTTGTGAGTTGGAGAAGCAGATTCGCTTGGCCGACGAATAGTGAATTAGTTTGGCCAGGAGCCAGGATTTGCGAGAAACGTTCGTCTCTGGGCAAGAAAAGGCCTTATAAGGACGACAGTAATTTCCAGCCGCGAGTCCTGCTCAGGACCTACCTTCTTCGGTGTTTTCCTTCAGAGAAGGAATCTGCTGCCGGATTCGCGAGTCCGGTGACTCGGCAGGAGAAGATGGCGACCGTGTGGGATGAAGCCGAGGTGGGTACAGGAGGGCTGGGGGCTCTCCGAGCTGGGGCTGGCGGGATCGGTTCCCTCGGAAGAATGCAGGCGTCCTGACTTCTTCATCGTGGATTCGGGGTAGGGAAATGGAAGCCGCGGATGGGCTTGTGGAATGTGGGATGCCAGTTTGGGGTAAAAGTAAATGCAGAAAACATTTTTTCCTTAAACAGCAAGATGGAATCGGGGAGGAGGTGCTCAAGATGTCCACAGAGGAGATCATCCAGCGCACACGGCTGCTGGACAGCGAGATCAAGGTGGGCGCCAGCTCCTTCCGGTTTCTTTCTTTGGGGCCCGCGGCACTTGTGGGCCTGGAGTAGAGAGCGCAGGCTAAGCCCTGCAAGGGACAGGAAAAGCGACGAGGTGGTGGGGGTCCGACCAGGTCTGAGATCAGGAGTGTCAGACTGCCTTTGCCAGCAGGGTGTTTATTCCTGGCAAGAGCTCTTCCTCCTCCTAATGTTCATTTTACAGATGAGCAAACCGAGGCGCAGATTTTTTCTTTTCTTTTTCTATGGATAAGGCACCCCGCTTTTACTAAGAGGCAGAACCCAGAACCTATATCCACCTGAGATGCCTGCTTCACCAGGAGGTTTTGAAACTGTTGAGCTTAGTAGTGCAGCCTCTAATCCCAGCAGTAGGGAAACTGAGGCAGAAAGATAGGAATTCGAGGCTAACCCGGGCTACACAGTGAGTTCAAGGTCAACCTGGACTGGTTAAGAAGACCCTATCAACAAAACAAGACAGAATAGGTGGTTTTCATTTTTGCCTCGATTTCTGCTGGATGTGGGCACAGGCAGTCTTTGTCTTCTGAAAGCCATAGATCTGGCTAGACAGGTACAAAAGGAGCCCCTGGGCAACCTGGACCCCCACCTATGATGGAACCCTACCTTAGCTGAGCCAGGGCTAATCACTGGCTTTCACTAACCTCATCCTAGATAATGAAAAGCGAAGTGTTGCGAGTCACCCATGAACTTCAGGCCATGAAAGACAAGATCAAAGAGAACAGTGAGAAAATCAAAGTGAACAAGACGCTGCCATATCTTGTCTCCAATGTCATTGAGGTGTGTGTATATGGGGAGAGAAGAGGGGCTCTGGGCTTAGAGACAGCTGGGATGGGGCTGCTAGGGATAGGGAGGTGGAAATCCTGCTACATCTATGCCTCTTGGGTCCCTCGACACCCCCCCTCCACACACACACACAGAAGCCCTACAGAGGGGTTCCCGGGGTGGGTGAACTCTAGGCAGAGAGGCAGCATCTAAACAGAGGGCTTTTTAAAAAAAAAACTTACTTATTTGGTACAGGGTCTTGCTGCGCAGCTCAGACTTGTGATTCTCCTGTCTCTGGTTTCAGTGGCTGGCACGGCATGTGGTACTGGGGATTGAATCCAGGTCCTTGTGCTTGCCAGGCAGACACTTAGACCTCCAAGCTATCTTCTTGGTCCCTGGTTTTTGTTTCTTTAAAGCATAGTTTCCCTGTGTAGTCCAAGCTGATCTTGAACTTGCTGTGTAGCCTAAACTAACCTAGAGCCTCCAGCCCCAGTCTCCTAAGCACTGGGATCTCAGGTGTGAATTCCATGCTCAGCCTAAACAGCTCTTACCATCACTGATTTATCGATCACACCTTGGCTAGGCTCGGGGAATAAAGTAGAGCCAACCCTGTTGGTAGCAATGTTGGTGATTCTCTTGGCTTGGGAAGTTTGAGGGGCTGTTTTCCCTTCTCAGCTGCTGGATGTTGACCCCAATGACCAAGAGGAAGATGGTGCCAATATTGACCTGGATTCCCAGAGGAAGGGCAAGTGTGCAGTGATCAAAACCTCCACACGCCAGGTGAAGCGGCTGCCTGGGGGAGCTCCGAGGGGTGAGGTGCAAAGGCCCTGAGGACAGTGACCCAGACTGCCCATCTTCTCCCGCAGACGTACTTCTTGCCTGTGATTGGGTTGGTGGATGCTGAAAAGCTGAAACCCGGAGACCTGGTGGTGAGTGGTGCCTGAGCCTACCTCTGCTGCACCCCCCCCCTTCTAAATCTTGACAGTGCAGCCCTGAGAATCTGCTTGCTTGTTTTTATTAGTTTTTGAATTGTAAGACAGGGTCTCTCTAGGTGGCTAAGGCTGGCTTTGAAGTTGAGAACCTCCAGCTTCAGCTTCCTGGGCCAGGATCCCAGGCCTGCACCACCACTGCTGACAGCCTGCTTGCTCTTGATCTTTTTTGAGACATGGCCTTGCTATACAGTTCAGGATGTCTTGGGCTCACTTTGTAGCCCCAGCTGGTCTCAAATTTGCAATGATCCTCCTGCCTCAGCCTCCCAAGTGCTGGTGTTCTTGACTCTTGACTCTTTTTGGAAGGGAGTACAGGGAATTGAACTCAGGACCTTGCTCTTGCAGGCAGGTGCTGTGTTGCTCTTGAGTCTCGTATCGCTGGTCCTGTATTTTGCTTTCATGCTGTGGAAACCCTAGCAGCTCATAAGGTAGGGCCTGAGCTGTGACAGAGCTGATGGCCCTGCGCTGTGTGTCCAGGGTGTGAATAAAGATTCCTACCTGATCCTGGAGACCCTGCCTACAGAGTACGACTCACGCGTGAAGGCCATGGAGGTAGATGAGAGGCCTACAGAGCAGTACAGTGACATTGGCGGCCTGGACAAGCAGATTCAGGAGGTAAGCTTCCTGGTTCTTGGCCCACATCCTGTGCCTGGCAGCCTCCTGGTGGCATGGCAGGATAGAGGCTCAGATGGTTCAGTAAGGCTGCAGTGTTGGGGCTGGTACTTGGTCTGACTTGGGTTCCTGTGCTTGGCTTAGTGTCTTCTAACCCAGCCTTCTGGTCCCAAAGTGGCGTGTGGAGGGTCAATGGCCCCTGTCTGAACAGAGCAGGTGGGCTGTGGGAAGTAGGGACCCTCAGGGCTTTGCTCTCCTCACCCAGCTCCTCTCTCTGACAGCTGGTGGAGGCCATTGTCTTGCCGATGAACCACAAAGAGAAGTTTGAGAACTTGGGGATCCAGCCTCCAAAGGGGGTGCTGATGTATGGGCCGCCGGGGACTGGGAAGACGCTGTTGGCCCGGGCCTGTGCGGCGCAGACCAAGGCCACCTTCCTGAAGCTGGCTGGGCCCCAGCTGGTGCAGATGTTCATCGGGGACGGGGCCAAGCTGGTCCGGGACGCTTTTGCACTGGCCAAGGAGAAAGCACCGTCCATCATCTTCATTGATGAGCTGGATGCCATTGGCACCAAGCGGTAAGTGGTGCTGGGGATACCCAGGGCTAGGCCTGGAGACTCCCAGCTCCTGGCCTTCACCTCCTTTCTGCCTGTGCCCTCCTTCCAAGCAAGGGCTGCTTTGCTGCTGGGTCCTAAATTCCATCTCCTCCTGCTCTCCAGCACCTGTTCTCACAGTTGCTGGCTTGTTCCTCTCAGGACAGAAACTGGCCACCTCCTTCACAGGAACCTGTGGAATTCACCCTGTGCTCTTGACCCCGATCTAAACTCCAGCCTCCCTAACCCTGTCTTGAGCCACTTCTCCTGGTCTTGGGCCACTTCTCCTCTCAGGATAAGTCTCCAGCGTGGGCTACAGCCCTACGTGACTATGCTGCCATTTGGTCTGGAGCAGTACACTGAGAAAAGACCCTGGCCGGGTGCCTGCTTCTGTGAACCTCCAGTCTCTGAGTGCTGCTTCTGTTGGTTTGTCACCCTGTGTGACAGTCACTGTGCCTGAGCCCACCTTGGGCACCTCCAGGATGCCTCCCTCCCTGGCTGCTGGTGGAAGCCACAGCCTCACAGTGTCCCAACCTCCTGTGCCCTGCAGCTTTGACAGTGAGAAGGCCGGGGACCGGGAAGTGCAGAGGACCATGCTGGAGCTCCTAAACCAGCTAGACGGCTTCCAGCCCAACACCCAAGTCAAGGTGAGTGTCATGGGCAGGGCAGAGCCTCCTCGGGTTACCAGTGGGAGTTAGAGCTTGCCCTTCCTGAGCGGCCCCCACTCCAGGTGGCTCCCTGCCTCTCATGGACATGTCTGTGTGGGTGGATGCCTCGCTCATGTCTTTAATATCTCTGCTTCTCTCCCTAAGGTGATTGCAGCCACCAACAGGGTGGATATTCTGGACCCTGCCTTGCTCCGCTCAGGCCGCCTAGACCGAAAGATCGAGTTCCCAATGCCCAATGAGGAGGCCCGGGCCCGGATCATGCAGATCCACTCTCGGAAGATGAACGTCAGGTGAGTGGACTCTCAGCCAATGGAGCAGAAGGTATCGCTAGCCAGCAGGACTGCAGCGGGGTCCAGCCCAGAGTTGAGACCTGGGGTCAGAAGGTTCAGCAGGTGGCAAACCTGGGTTGTGGGGAGGATTGTATGGAACAGCGATGGCACAGTGCTGGGCACAGGAGGACAGCCAGGTCCTGAGGACAGCAGCCATCCTTCACATCATCCCTTACCCTCCTCCCCAGCTGCAGGCCCAGTTGGTCCCTGGAGTCCTGGGCACTGGAGTAGCCTGGTCTGCCCTGCTGTTAGCCGGCCAGGCTGTGGATGAGGCACCTGGCTGCCATGTGGGCACAAGGCTGGGCAGTGGGGGTGCTGTAGTGGGCAGCCCTCCTGCTTTCTGAGTTACAGCTTGTGCTGTGTCCTCTCCCCAGCCCGGACGTGAACTATGAGGAGCTGGCCCGCTGCACCGATGACTTCAATGGGGCCCAGTGCAAGGCTGTGTGTGTGGAGGCGGTGAGTAGCAGGGCCTTGGGTGGTAGCTCCATCTGGATAGGACATGCTGTCTGGCATGGGGGGAGGGGCCTGGGCTTGGGGTGCAGGGCAGCCCCCCATACCTGTCTTTCCGGCTGCAGGGCATGATTGCCCTGCGCAGGGGCGCCACGGAGCTGACCCACGAGGACTACATGGAGGGGATCCTGGAGGTGCAGGCTAAGAAGAAAGCCAACCTACAGTACTATGCCTAGGCCACTGCTGACTGCCTCAATAAATGGCTGTCTCTGCCACCTGTCTCCTTCCTGGGTTTCAGGGAAGACTGGGGACAGGAATGCAGGCCCTTCCGTCCCCAGCCAGCTGCCTGGGGTCTCCCTCACCCCATCCACTGCCCCCTCAAAGCTGTGCAAGACTCATTGGCCCTACAGTTTAGAGGGAAGGGCTAGAGAAGGTAGTGGGGGTTTTTCTCAGGAATCACTGAGCGACATCCCCAACCCTTTATTTTGAGATAGTCTTGCTAAGTTGCCCAGGTTGTCCTTGGTATTGCAGTCCTCCTGCATTAGCCTGCTGAGTAGATGGGATTTTGGGTGTAGATCTGCTTTTGTACTTCCCTTTTTCTTGGTCTTTTGTCTTTTTGAGACAGGGTCTCACTATGCAGTTCAGGCTAAGCTCACTTTGTAGCTCAGGCTGGTCTGGAACTCACAACAATCCTCCTGCCTCAGCCTCCCAAGTGCTGGGATTACAGGCATGTGCCACCACACCCAGCTCTCTTGGTCTTATTTTGAGACAAGTCTTGCTGTGTACTTCAGGCTTGCCTTGAACTCACTCTGTAACCCAGGCACTCAAACTTGTAACGAACCTCTGCAGCCTCAGCCTCCCAAGTGCTTTATTACTGTTATTGTAGTTTGTCCATCTGTGAGCTCTGGCCCTTGGCTTGGTGACTTGTAAAGCCAGGTCCTTCAGTGTTGTCCTTGTTTCCTGGCTTGAGGATCTCCTGTATCCCCATCTGCCCCCATTACCATTTCAAGGTTTTTTTTGTTTGGCTGAAAAAGAGCCTTGAGCAAGATCCAGCCTGACACCCTTCTACTCCAAGCTGTTCTCTCCCTTGCCGCCCAGGGGCCTGTTGCCTGCAGCACTGTCTCCATCTGCTTTAGTTGGCTCTGAATGACCCTTTAGAACTTCTTTCGTAGCTCTGCCTTCTGCTGCCCCGAGGTCCAAGGTCCTGGCTCAGCTTGACAGCCTGGCTGGGACACCCTAGTGACCTGCAGACACTTGTCACTCTGTGGTCCCTTCAGCTATGAGACAGCCCCTCCCTCCATGGCTGGCTGCCTGTTTGGGGAGGTGAGGCTGCTTGGGACCCCAGGCCAGGGTTGAGGGGGTTCTAAGGTAGCCTTGCTGGGCCAGCCACATCTAGGCAGTGCAGACACTGTGCCTCTCAAGTGACTGGCTGAGAAGCTGGCCTGGTTTCCTGCCCGTGCAAGCCCTGCCAGGTGGCTTGGAGGGAGGCCTGTCTTAGGCCTTCAATATTCCCAGGACACTGTAGGGAAGCAGCGCCCCCTGGTGCCTGCTGTTCTAGCTCACTGATCCCATTGAGGTCAGATCTGCCAAGTACTTTGGTGGGATGCCTCCTTGATTAAATGAGGATGGGGCTGAGGGCAGGAGGCTCTCTGGCTTTTACATTCCTTTTTTTTTTGTGCCGAACCAGGATTTGAACTCAGGCCCATGCACTTGCCAGGGAAGCACTTCACTAAGCCACCTTTCCAGCTCCTCTGGCTTCTAAACAGTCCTGTAATTCCAGCATTCAGGAGGCTAGAGTAGGAGGACCACTGTGAGTTCGAGGTCAGCCTGAACTGCAAAGGGAGTTCCTGGCTCTAAAAGACCAAAGAAGAAGAAGAAGAAGAAGAAGAAAAAAAAAAAAAACCTTGCTCATGGGGATCATCTAGGATGCCTATCGCCAAGCTTCTTGCCCATGGCCACAAATGTAGCCACTGCAAGACAGACAGGGACCTGGCCACAGGTTTTGGTCTATGCATCTTTATTCTATGCTGTCCACAAGACAGGTATTAACAGATGCAGGTGGCCCACAGCCGAGGGGCACCCTGGGGCCTTGCAGACCCACTCAGCTGCTGCCGCTGGAAGCACTGGGATTATGGCTTCAGAGCACAGAGCACATTCCTGAGCGCTGATGGCAGGGACAGTCCCACTTAGCCATCTGCGGGCCCTGTGCCCCTGGGAGCGCCTCCCTGCGCTGGTGGGAGGGGCCTGTGTGCCTATGTGGCAGCTCCATGCAGCAAGAGCCACAGTGCTGCTGGGGGCACTGGCTAGAGGGCAGGAGCGTGGGCACCTGCCTGCCCTTTTCTTTGGCTGGAGAGGTGGCGCAAGGTGGACCGGGAAGGTGGACCGGGGGGAAACCGCCTGCCTTAGTCTCTGTCCTGGGCTGCGTTGGCCGGGTATGGCCTGTGGGATACACTCTGCAGAGGGCTGCTCATCTCAGGGTTCCCTGGGCTCAAGTTACCCACTCTCTGGGGTCTTGGGTTCTGGAGGGACCAGCACTACCACTTTTCACTACTCCCTGGGCGAGCACGAGAAAACCAGCAGCAGGGAGCATGGGTAGCATCACAGTGTTGGTCTCGCACCTCAGCCAGTTTGCGCATGTGTACACGCACACGCAGGCACGCGCAAGCTCGCTGGCTAATCGATGTCTTATTGCTGCGCAGGGTGGGCAACAGCAGGCAGGTCATTCGATGTAGACAGAGAGCAGCACCATCACCAGGACGCCGGCGCCAAGCAGAAGCACCTGCTGCAGGGACAGCCTGAGAGAAAAGGGCGCTCAGAACCTGGTTGGGACGGGTCCCATGGGTGCCCTGGCAGGTCACTCACCACAGGTCGTCCTCCTCCAAGAGGTCAGGTAGTACGTTCACCAGGGCAATGTAGAGGAAGCCACCAGAAGTGAAGGGCAGAACCCAGGCCACCGTCTCCTCTGCACAGGAGACCCCAACTGGCTGCAAGCCCAGGGCACAAGGTCCTGCCCCTGCCCCGGGGGAGATGCCACCCTCACCCTCTGACAGCACCACCCTCGCCCATACCTACGCCCTTGGGGGACTGCGTACAGATGGCGAAGCAGGCGCCTAGCAGGCCCCCCAGCGCTGTAGACAGCTGCAGCTTGGCGGCGCTCCAGCGGTCGAAGCCAGCCCGAAGCAGGATGGCAAAGTCACCCACCTGGGAGGAGGCCACACATTCACCTCAAGGCCTTGGCGGGTCCAGGTCTTCCCCCACTCCCCCTGCCCGAGGCCAGCGGTGCACTCACCTCATGTGGGATCTCGTGCAGGACGATGGCCACGGTGGTCAGGAGCCCCATCTGCAGGGAGGGGCTCCTGAGTCCAGGGTAGTGCCTGGGGCTGCACCCTGCCCACCTGTCTGTGCTCAACAAGCACTTTTGCTGCCCGAGTTGCCTCCTGCTGGCCTCTGCTGACTATTGGATGACAGCAGGGACCAAAAGGGACAAGGGGCCACATCATGCAGCCACAGCCTAGAGAGGTTGGGGGAGCAGTGGCAGAGGGCTCTCAGAAGTTGAGGACCAGAGGACAAGCTTGTGTGTTTACAGGGAGATGGGCCGGAGGGAGAGCCCATGAAGCAGAGGGCATGGTGTCAGGGCCATGGGGATACCAGATGGAGGGCAGGGGCAGTGGAGATGCATCTGAGGAGCAGCACTCCCAAGCTTGGCAGCTTGAGAGAGGCTCCCCAACTGGAGGAGACAGCAGCAGTGTGGCTTTTGACAAAAGGTGCATGCATGTGATTCAAGAATAATCCTAGCACTAAGGGAGGTGCGGCAGGAGGATTGAGGTCCAAGCCTCACCTAGGCAATTTAGTAATTTAGCAAAACCCTGCCTCAGTATAAAAATAGCAGGAGCTGAAGATAAAGCTCAGTGCCAAGGCCCTGGATTCAATCCCCAGGACTGAGGTGGCAGCTCTGGCAGAGTCCAGGAGAGCAACTGAGGAGACCATGGGAGGCTTGGCGTGAAACCAGCCAATTAGTGCAGGTGCACGCTGCAAAAGCCCAAGGCCTCTGCTCAGCGTGGACTCACCTTCTTGCTCACGAGGAAGCTGGCGGCCACAGCCAGTCCATGGGTGAAATTGTCTACGGTGTTGGCCAGCAGGTTGAGATAGCCGCTGACCTGGGAAGGGAAAGAACAGGGCTGAGCTGGGTGGATCACTCCACAGGAGGGGGCCTGGACAGGCCACTCACTTTTTTTTTTGACAGAACCAAGGATTGAACTCAGGCCCTTATGCTTGCCAGGGAAGCACTTATTCCACTGAGCCATCTCCCCAGCCCCTAGGCCACTCACTTTGAGGTTCCGGACTTCAGCACTCAGACCAGGTTGTGCCGCTACCAGAGTAAGACGGTGGCCACCATTGAGAATGGCAGCAGTAGAGTCTTTGCTGGAGGCCTAGGGCCAGGAGGAGAAAAGAGACAGATGCCTCCAGTTGGCTGGGGCACACAAGGGAGTCTGGCCTAACAACAGGAATGGGCTCTGGCAGGGCTGGACCTCTGCTAACCACTGAGCTGGTGCCCCCATTGCAGTGTAGCCTTCGGTCTATGCTGCTGTGACCTTCACTGCCAGAAACACCGCCACCCCACCCCGGGCTTTCAAAGCAGTGCACCTCTCCCCAACTGCTCCTGGACAAGAGATCAGGAGACCCTTTTTTTTTAGGGCTTAACTCAGAACCTGGGCCTCTAAGCCCTGGCTATCAACCAGAAAATGGACTGGCATAGCCAGGTGCTGGGGTTTGGGGCTTACCTGTCTGGACCCCTCCTCCTTGCTGTCCAGAAACACCTTCTCCAATGCCAGGAAGGTCAGGAGGCCAGCAATGACCCAGAGCCCCAGCTGCTGCTGCTGCTGCAGTCTCTGGCCCTCACCTCCTGCAAGGGAGCACTATGTGCTATGCCATACCCATGTCCCCCCAAAGGGCCTGGGCAGGAACAGGCTGGCAGATCAGGACTGCCACATGGGCCAGAGCACTGGTGCAGGAGCATGACCCCTTCCCGGCAGGTTCCTTGCCAGACTTCTCCCCAGATCCTTCCCACCCCAAGATGCAGAGCAAGGCATGAGCACCAGCATCTTCTCCTGCCACCTGCAGAATGAGGACTACACTTACCAGGGCTGGTGCTGCATGTGTAGCCCCAGGCCTCGGGCAGCAGGTGCAGGAACACGTTGCCCAGCAGGCCCCCCAAGGCAAAGCTGAGCAGCTGCTTCAGGCGCTGGGCCCCAGCTGCACAACAAGGGTATGGGCTGGAGGGCTGAAGCCTGGGTACAGGAGTTGCCTCTGCCCCACCTGGCTCATTGGACTTTCTGCTGGCTCCAGCAAGCTCACCCATCCCAAAGGTGACATTTGGCTAGCTGCAGCTTTGCAGGCCCCACCCCACTGGCCAGAAAGGGCTGGGGAATCTGTAGGAAGCCCTTGCAGCCTGAGGGACCCTGCTGTGTCCCCTACTCCAGCCTGATAAAGAGAGGGTGCTTCTGGGCCTCACAGGTCCCAGCTCCCAGACCCACCAGCTGGTGAGCTGCAGACAACTGAGACTCAGTTTCCCTGTCTGTACACTAGATCTTGTGAGAATTAAATGACAATACTGAGTGCTTATTAAATGGAAATTTCTTCTGAGCCACTGTCACAGAAAAATGGCCGGGATATGGGGGCATTTGCAGGCTGACAACACGCAAATTGGAGGGTGCTCTATGAGTGCCAGGTTCAACTCCTTGATCTCACAGAACTGAGGCTGAGGCTATTGGGTGTGACAGGAGGTGGGGTCCCAAGGGAAGCTGCCACTTCCATGCTGTGTCACGCTCTGCCTGTGCTTTCCTTGTGACACAGTCAGCAGTCCCCACACTGACCCTGCAGTCACAGAGGAGCTCTGGGACCATCTGCCTTAGAGAGCTGGTTCCTAACAAAGCCCCAGGCCTGGTCCTGCCTCCATGTCCCACTCTCAGGTGGGGGACAGGCTCCTGCAGCTTAGCCTTGCCTGTGCAATCTTCCTCATCCTTGTCTACAACACCTTGTCTGCACACATGTAATGTGCAAGCAAGGAAAAGCACACCCTCATGCCATGCTCCAGCTCCTGGGCCTCCACCCTGGGGTGGGCCTGCCAGGAGGAAAGGCTTCCAACCCTTGGCACCCAGGCCCAGCTGGAGGGGAGCGGCATCCCGCACTCAGACAGAGCTGTGTGTGCCCCTGCTCACTCCATCTTCCCACAAATAGCCTTGAGACAGGTATTATTATGCCTACTTGGAGGGGTGCTGGGATCAAACCCAGGGCCTTGCATGTGCCAGGCAAGCACTTTATGGCCACCAAGCCACATCCTCACCCCTGTTGTCCCCATTTCTAAGGCTGGGAGGCTGAGGCAGTACCCTGCCCTGTGCTACTTAGCTGCTGAATGGCAGAGCCAGTACTGGTGGCCAGGCAGCCTGCAGCCCCAGCTCATAACAAGTCTGATGAAGCCAGGTGTGCTGGAACTGGGGATGCTGCGCATGGGAACTGCTGAGAGTTCGAGGCCAGCCTGGGCTACACAGAGAGCTACCTTAACAATAGGGGCAAACAATGAGGTTTGGATATAGCTCAGTGCAAAGGCCCTGGGTTCAATCCCTGCTACCAAGAAGGAAAGGAGTGGGGTATTTGCTGACCCAGACAAAGGGCTGTGCCCACAGGAACAAGGTGACTTGTCCCCATCTCAGACACACTGACCTGAACCATGACACTGGGGTCCCCCATCCTACTGGCTGCCCCTCAGAGCCCATGTCGTAACCCACCTTCTGAGCGTAGCATGGTCCCCATCTCCAAGGGAATGAGAAGCAGTGGGAAGACACCCGTGAGCCCCACGATGAGAGAGCCAAGAAGGGAGCAGACCCAGGTATCCAGCCTGTCGCTGCTCAGCAAGGTCCCCCAGGACTCGCTGTCCTTGCTGTCCAGGCGACAGGCTGCTGCAGCCCCCCAGTTCTGGAGAGCTGGCTGGGTACCCTCTGCCCTTCCCAGCAACTGCAGGGCAAGGGTGGTGAGGAAGAGGAGCCTTTGGCCCGCCATGCCACAGCCAAGGAAGAGACATCCAGGCATGCCACGTGCTGAAAAACAGAGGCCACTTAGGCAGGAAGCCAGCCTTGCCTGCACACCTGCGAGAACATGAGGCATCCCCCGCCCCTCCCAAAGGTTGGGGCGCCCACCCACCTGCTGGGCCCACAGCTCCTTCACTCCCTCTCTCCAAGTACTATGCATTCTTTCCTTCTGAGCTAGCTCAGACAGACTGTGTAGGCTGGCGTGTGGCGTCTGCCTGAGGCTAAACTTTCCCTAATGACTGGGTGAGGCGCTTGGCTCCCTCCAGTCACCGGCAGGCCTAGCCCAGAGGGCTGCTCAGGCTGCCAGAAGAGGTTTGGTGCCAGGCTCTGCCCTGCTGAGGACCCCTCCGGCACTGAGGGCAGCACGGTCTAAGGTGACAGGGCAACACCAAGGGCCAGGAGAATCAAGCAGTGAAACTAGCCAGGACCATCAAAGCCTCTTCCTGGGAAACTGAGCCCTGTGTCCCTGGGGGCAGCAGGACTGGAGGTTGGGACTAAAGGATGCTGCGCTAGGCAGATGCCTCACAGATGTGGGGCACCAGCTTTGAGCTGCTGGCAGGCAATTCCTGAGTCCCCGATTTCCAGCCTTGTGCAGAGGGGCAGGGCTGGGTACTGCCTCCCTCAGAGCCAAGGCATCTGAGGGGTGGAAAGGCAGGTGGATGGCCCGGAGGAAGCACAGGCCCCCTCCCCAGCAGGAATGTGCCCTGCCAGCGGATCCTAGGACGGGACGTGCGTGAGTCAGCCAAGGAGAAGTTCAGTCTGGAAACTTGAGTGTGTAATTTAAGTGATGTTTGGCCTTGTCTGGTGGTGGCTGTGACCTTGAGCAGCCTCAGTTTCCTCCTTTGCTGAGGAAGTGGCAGGGAGTGGACACTGCTGCCCCTGGGGACTGGGAAAGATGCCCCGGGCTGGGATCTGCAGGCCTCAGCTCCGGGGACCCCGTGGGGCAGGCTGGGGCCAGGGCTGCACCGGCCAGGCCGGGCCGAGTACCAAGTGGGCCAGCAGGGAGGCAAGGGGCCGCAAGTAGGGGAGAGGAATAGAGCTCAAAGAGAAGGGGTTGCCAGAGGAGGGAAAGAAGGGAACAGCGGGAAGAAGAACTGAGGGAGCCAGACGGGGTGGGGGTCGGAGGAGGACGGCAGATCGGGGGGAGGAAGGCGCCCAGAGCCGCGAGTTGGACCCGGACTCTGGGAGGCGCGGGGCTCAGGCGGGGACCCGCCGGGCCAGGGTCCAGAAGCGGGGCGTCACTCACCGTGCGGCAGCGGCAGCGGCGGCGCTCCGGGCGGGCCGGGCCATCCAGCTGCGGAGCCGCGCCCCGCCCCGCCCCGCCCGCCTCTGCCCCGCCTGTCCCACCGCCCCCGGCCGGGCCGGGAGCCGCCCCGGAGCGCGGCCACGTCAGTCGGGGCTGCCCGGAACCGACGCGCCGGCACCCTGCAGGCGCACCCGGACCAGCGGCAGAGTGCACTTCCGTCTCGGGACCACGGGGGATCCGCGCGGACGGCGCACTTCCGCTCATCTTGTGTGGGCGGGAAGATGAGCGGAAGTGGGAGCTCCGCGGGTGCCGCGCTCAGCCCCGCTGCCCCGGGCTTGGGTGGCGGTCCGCTGGGGACCGCGAGCGACGGCGCAGCGGTGTTTGCGGGTCTGGCGCTGGTCTCCGCTGGCATGCAGTTCCGAATGCAGCCGCACGGGGGCGCAGTGGGCCGCCAGGAGGGCTCCAGCCGCGACGCCGTGCCGCGCTGTTCCACGCGCAGGGAAAGGGGAAGTGCCTGCCGCAGGGAGGGGCCTGGCCCGGGAGCCGCAGAAGAGGGAATTTTATTCTTACTCATCGAATTATTTTTATGCTTTGGTTTTTCACTTGGAACCTCAGGCCACTGTCTCCAGAACTTGTAACCCTTTGGGGTCCAACGCCGGGGAGTTCAGCCCTGCAACTCGGAGTCCCAAACCTCTTCTCGCATACTAGTGGGGACGCTTCTTGGTGTTGCCAGGGAAGCCGAGGCTTCTTGAACACCTATTATGTGCCACCCTCGCGGCTTTAGGGAATCTCACCTAGTCCTTTTGCTCTCCTTAGTCTAGGTGCATACGTGGCACTGACAGCGGAGTTCGAATTCGCACCCAGACCCCGCGACATCACCTGGCGCTTTGGCCAGGCCAGGCTGGTGGAGCTCCGGAAGGGCGCGCAGGTACTTGGCGCAGTAGGGCTGTGACCTAATGGGGCTGCGCCCACCTGGTAGGACACTCTTTTGCGCCCCTGAGCTGGCGCCCTCCTACCTCAGGCCCAGCTCCCGCCGACACCAGGCGCACAGCCCTGCGGAGTCCGGGTCGCCGGCGCTGTACCTCTGCGGTGCAGTCCCACAAGCACGCACGTCAGGCCTCGTATGCAAAGCACTTCACAGTAGGCAAATGATTTCACAATAATACGGTCAGCATTCCTGCCCGTGGCAAGCGAGGGGCCAGGCCTGGCTGTCATGCCCGCTCACTCACGGCCCTTTCCCCTGGGCCTGTCATTTCTACCGTCAAACTAACATCTCCTAGTGTGTCTGGTGGTGCGCGGTTAGCTCCCAGCCTTTTAGCTCAGGAGGCTGAGGTAGAAAGGTTGCTGCGAATTCAAGGGGAGCCTGGGCTGCAGAGGGAAACCTTGTCTCAAAACAAAAAAACCCAAAAGTATCTCCGGTGTGGGGGTGGAACAAGCCAGAGCGGGCTGACCAGGCAGAGGGGCCTTTTAAAACGCTGAGTTGGTGCGAAAGCCCTGTAGAAGTGCGGTCACTAGAGGATAGGGCTGCGAAGGGAGAGGCAGCCAGAGGGAGCCACCAAAATAGGAGGAGGAAGCTCGCATTCAGCGGCACAGTGGCTGGCCTCATGGACTGTGTTGCCCACGTTGTTCTCAGCTGCTGGACGAGTAGCCCTCCTGTCTCAGCCTCTTGAGTAGCCGGGACTATAAGCACATGGCACTACACGCAAGTTTTTTGTTTTTTTTTTTCTTCAGATACAGAATTTTTTTTTCCCTGTATTTAGGACGGGGTCTACAGGGTCTCACTACATAGATCGGACTTGTAGTGATCCTCCTGTTTTCAGCTGGGATTACAGGCATGCACCACCATGCCCAGTCCCTCAACTTTTGTATATTTTCAGAAACTAGAAAAGAGTTTGTAGGCTCCCAACACAAATGATAAATATTGAAGAAGATGTTAATTACTTTGACAGCCAATCATGTAGTTATATGAATGTGTACATGAACTCTATAGCTATAAGATCAGTCTCTGCCTCTGTGTCTGTTGGTGCTTTTGTCTCTCTCTCTCTCTCTCTGGTGTGGTAGTTTAGAAAAGAAAAGATTCTGGTGCTGAACTTCCAGGGCGAATTCCCTGCCCTCAGATTCCTGCTGCAAGGGTTAGATGGATGCGCAACACAGAGCTCGGAATTGTACCTGGCAGTGGGGACCTGAATCCATCAGGGCTGGATCTCGCTCAGGTACATGGGTGTGAAAACCACATTAAAGAAAAAAATGGAGATGTGGAAGACAGGATGAGACCAAGCCCTCTCTTTGCTGGCCACGTATGAGCAAGGTTTATTTTCTTTCTTTTTTGCTTCAATTTTTGGTGACACTGGGGATTGCATCTGGGGCCTACAGACCGAGCTACATCCCTCCTCAGCCCTTTTTCATTTTTTATTTTGAGACAAGTTCCTGCTGAGTCACTAAATTATCCAGGCCAGGGTGCTTTTGGGTTAGCTCAGTTGTTTAAGCGCCAGTGAGGCGCAGGGGATTGAGGTTCGATCCTGAGACTGGGACTGAAGTGCCTTACCAGACCCACCCTTAAGGCAGCCTGAGCCAGCCAAAAAAAAAAAAAAATTATCCAGGTCCAGCTTGAATTTAGGATTCTCTTGCCTCAGCCTGCCAAGGTAGTGGGATTACCAGTATGCATCACCACACCCAGCTGAAATCCAGCCTGTTCACCAGGCCTTCTGCTCCCTGGAGCCTTCCTGAACTACCCAGCCTGAGGGCTCCCAGGGACTGCTGGCATTGGGGCCCTTGACCCTGTCCGTGACATCAGCTCAGCTCTCCCTCTTCTAATCTGGAGTTCTGGAAAGAACAAGTGTTGGCTTGTTCTTGGCACTCTTCCTGCCTCAGCCTATTGAGTGCTGCGATGACAAGTGTGCCACCACACCTGGCTTTTCTGTAATTTCTGGGTTTACATATTTCCTCACCAGCCACCCCTCCATCTCATCTCCTTGACTCTTGTTTGGGGGAACCTGAGTGTTATGATGTGTGTGTGTGTGTGTGTGTGTGTGTGAGAGAGAGAGAGAGAGAGAGAGAGAGAGAGAGAACTGAGGATGCTGAGGGTGGAACCCAAGAATTCATTGAATCAATCCTTTTTTTTCTAAACGTATTTGGTACAGAGTCTCATTATGCAGCTTGAACTTGTAGTGATCCTCTTGTTTTCAGCGCTGGGATTACAGTTATGTGACACCATGCTGGGACTTGGCGGCTGGCTCAGCATGCCTGGGGGTAAGGCCCACAAGGCTTGTGGCACCAGAGATCAAACCCCAGTCCCTGCATTTGCCTAAGCAGGAAGCTTGCTTAGTTTGCTGAGCTATCTCACCAGCCCTGAAATAATCCTTTTTTAAAAAATTTGGTACAGGATCTACAGGGTCTCACTACATAGATAGACTCCTAGTGATTCTCCTGTTTTCAGCCTTCCAAGCGCTGGAATTACTGTTGCGCGCCACCCTGCCCAGTCTCAATGGCCATCTCATTGCACCCTAGGGGGCGGGGCCGACACAGCACCCCAGGGATGAAGGAACTGGGTCGCTGAGCTCTGCCTACACAGGTGATTTAGTCCACTGAGCTATCTGACCAGCCCTACCAATCCTTTTTTGTTACTTTGAAACAGTTTTACTGAGTTGTGTAGGCTGCCCTTGAATGTTCAATCTTCCT
Source organism: Ctenomys sociabilis (assembly GCA_004027165.1). Classification (NCBI taxonomy): domain Eukaryota; kingdom Metazoa; phylum Chordata; class Mammalia; order Rodentia; family Ctenomyidae; genus Ctenomys; species Ctenomys sociabilis. Next base: position 14,183 of record PVKA01024411.1, on the reverse strand, counting down.
GCCTCAGCTTCCCCCAGGTACCTGAGATCAGAGATATAAATCATGCTCAGCTTCTTAAAAAGTAGTTTTCTCACATCTGCATGTATGACTAGACAGTATTCTACTTGAGTTGGCCTTTTCTATATCCCCAGCCCTCTCTAGATTGCCCAGGCTGGCATGGTGGTGCATGCTTGTAATCCCAGGACTCAGGAAGCCTAAGGCAGGAGAATTCCTGCAAGTTCAAGGCCAGCCTGGGCTAAAAAATGAGTTGAAGGCCAGCCTGAATCACATACATAGGAGACTCAGTCTCAAAAAGATCAGTCAATCAATCAATCAATCAATCAATCAATAAATTAAATGAAATTAATTACTCAGGCTGGCCTAGAATTTTCAATCTTCCTGCCTCAGCATTCTGAGTAGCTGGAATTATATACATGTGCCACCAATTCTAGCCCTACATAATTAAAAAAAATTTACTTCTTTACATTTTTATGGCTATTAATAAGGTATTTCCTGTTACATTTTGAACAATTATGTATTTATTTATTTGATACAGTGTCTTGATATGCAGTCCAGCCCCAGTGCTAGGATTACAGGTGTGCACCACTACAACTGGTTTTGGGGCTGGCACATTGTACCAGGGGTTCTGGGGCCATTGACATGTAGTACCAGAGATCAAACTCAGGTCTTTGCACTTGCCAGGCAGGTGCTTGGACCATGAAGCTATCTCCCCAGCCCTTGCTTTGTTTTTGAGACACAGTCTCACTGTGTCATTTGGGCTGGTCCTAGACTCACTCTGTGGCCTGGGCTGGCCTTGAATCAGGGATCCTCCTGCCTCAGCCTCCTTTGTGCTGGGATTATAGGTGTTACCACACCTGAGCTTGAACAAAGTGTTTAATGTGAAGGTAAATTATTTTATTATTTTATTTGAAGAATTCTTTTATTTCTTTTTAAGCCAACTACAGTTTCTGAGCTCTCATAACTCCCTAACCCTACGTTGATGAGGTCATCCCCGCAGAGGAAAAGTAGAGGAAGGCAAAGATACTGTTATTTATAAACACAGGAGCAGGTTTGGCTGTGAACTTTACCAGAGGACAGTTGTCTTTGGGAACTGTTAGGTTTTTTCACACCACACTATAGGACTGAGTCATTGTGACGTTGTGTGACAGAGAGGGCCACCTGCTTCCTTTTGTCTTCTGGTGTGCACCCTGGGAGTGAGTGTATTCCATCCCTCCCTCCTTCCTCGTGTAATGGCAGGCAGGGGCCACTCCCAGGGACTGGCTTGGAGCCAGCACCGCTGGCCTCTCCCTGGTCACAGCCCTGGCTGCAGTTCTGGGAATCAGTTTTGGTTTTTGCTGGTGCAGGCTGAGCTTGCAATCTGACTGGCCCAGTCTGGCAGCCCTGTGGCCTGCAGTCCTGGCTCTTACACCCACCCTGCAGAGGTGCAAAATCGCGCACCAGGGTGCCCTTCATTTGCATCCCCAGCCAGGCTGCCCTGGGGGCTCTATTGGCGGTGCCCTCCTTTCCTCTCTCCATGCCCTGTTCTGGCTCCAGCCTGCATCCCTGCCTGCTGCCTCAGTTTCTGAGGCATGGGCCAATTGCTGGGGCCCCACGTGGGTTGACCCTCTGGCTGCGGCTGCTTTTCACTTTCTCTGCGCGTCTCCCCCATCTCCCCTTTCTCTGGGTGGCGCGCGGTGTCCGTCTGCCCGGACCTCCGCAGCTTGCTTCCGCCGCACCTGGCTGCCGGGTCCCCACGCCAAGCTGGTCCTGGCCGGGGGCGGCGGAAGCTGCCGGGCCCGATAAGGCCGAGGCCGGGCCTGCGGCGAGACGAGATGGGGACCCTGGGGGGGGACCCAAGGGACTGGGGTGGGGGAGGTGCCACCTCGCTTGTGGACAGCAACACGGGATGGGGGCGTCACGCCTCAGTTAGCTCCACTGGAAAGTGGGGTGGGAGGCCAGGCGCCCTCAGGGCTGCTGGGGCCACAAGTCCTCGTGGGTGCCGCGCCCCCTTACCCCTGCAGTACCCTCCAGTGCCGCGCCCCCTTACCCCTGCAGTACCCTCCAGAGCACTGCACCCCTGGGGTGCAGTCTTCTTAGGGTTCCTCCCCACTGGTGACTCCCCAAGGGCTTATACCTCACTCCGGGGAGTCAGAGAAGCCCTGGAAGAGGCTAATGGCACTTTCTGAAGCTCCCAGCACCACCAGGCTGTAGTCCCCACCCAGACTGCAAGATTTGGGGACTACTGCACCCCTGCCCCATACAGAGCTCTCTCAGGGGGGTCGTGATCTGGGGACTGGGAGGGGACACTTGTTAGGAGGACAGGGAGGTCCTCCTTGGTGCCAAGTCAGGGCCCTAAACTTGGGCATCAGATAGGACAGGGGCTCTGGCCAGGCTAGGGTAGTACCTGGAGCACCGCCCCTTCTGGCTTGTGATCTGAGACACGGGAGCGACAGGACCCCTGGCAAAATTGTGCCAAGTTCCTGATGGTTGGAGATCGGCTTTCCCTTGGTGATGTCTCCAGGCCCCATGATGGGGCTTTGTGGCACCCATGTTGCTCTCCCTCCCGCTGCAGGGCATCGTCCCTCTGTAGCTGCAGAGCTGGGATTTAAAGCCAGCTGTAGCCAGGGGCAGTGCTGCAGCTCCCCTGTGACCCTACATCTAGCTAAGCAGAGGCCCAGGGGCTTCACCCAGGAGGCTGTGCTTCACCCTGGGGTTCACTGTCTGCTCTCTCGTACCTGCAGCCTAGAGGTTTCCCACTGGAGAAGGGACAGTGGCTGGGGCAGTGGCCGGGGCTGGGACTCCTGGGCTCCAAGTCCCTTCCAGAGGTGCTGCTCTGCTGGGCTAAAGGCTGAGAACCGAGCTCTTACAGCAGAGTAGCCTCTTCCTAGCCACAAGACTGGGCTCTCGTCCTGCCTCAGCCTCCCATACTGGGACTAGTCTCTCCATTTCTAAGAAAGGGGGAGAACCACAGCTGTGGGAGCTGAAGGTGCTGTATCTGCAAGGTACCCCACGATCACCCCAGTTGCTAAATCAGGCATGGCTGGCAAGTTGAAGAGAAGCGGGGCCTCCAAGATCTCTGAGCCAGGGCTGAGAAGCACCCCTAGAATGGCTCAGAAGGGGACCATGATCTGGGGTGCTCTGAGAAAGGTGGGGAGCCCAGGTTCCTGTCTAACTCAGGCAGGTGAAAGGCGAGGGTGAGAGGAAGCAGGGCACCTGGCAGCAGTGGGAGGGGCAGTGGGGCAGTGTCGGAGGCACAGTGCTCACGGGGGCCGTCCGCAGCCTGCTGGACCCTTGCTGTAGACATCGGGACTTTTTGGTTTTTAAAATATTTTCTTTTTTGGTACTGGGAATTGAACTCAGGGCTTCATGCTTGCCAGGCAGAGCTAAGCTATATCCCTGGCCCACTGTAGACATTTGGGGTAGGGAGGTACCTCATTCTCCAGTTGGGGAAATAGAACTTGGGGGGGCCAAGTCGCTTATTCAGGTCACAGGCCGGGGCCTGACTCTGGGCACCACCACTTTCTTCTCTTGCTTGCTAAGATCACCGTGCTCCTGGCGCCGATGCGGAAACTGAGGCTTGGGGGGCCCTTGGTGGTAGCCACTGGCCCCCCAGAGTTGCAGGGTGGCAGCTGTCTGTGAATGGCATCAGGAGACCCAGGGCAGGGTGGGTGGGGGCGGGGAGGTTCTTGGTGAAGGCAAGGAACTGAAGGGAGGGAGGGAGGTCGCTGAGGAGGGCTCTAAGTAGGGGCACCTGGGGCCTGAGGAGCAGGCTCAGAGTGGTCGCCAAAGCTAGCCAGCAAATTTAAAAATTTGCTTTTTGTTGTGTTGAGACCGTGCTGCTTATGTAGTTCAGGCTGGCCTGGAATTTGAGGCGATGCTCCTGCCCCAGCCTCCTGGCAAGTGCTGGGATGCCAGGCCTGGGCCACCACGCCCAGCTTTGAAATTTATTTTATTTTAACACAAGTTTGCATCCTTCTCATTCATGTGTGGGGGGCCCCCTTCTGAAGAGTTCAGCCTTTTTCCTGGTGGCCTAGAGGAGACACGCGTGGTTACATCTGTGCCTAAGGCCCCACCATGGACTCCAGGGTGCAGGGTTTGGAGGCAGAGAAGGGAGGGCCTGCCCACTGCCCTAGTCCTGGGCCAGTCTCAGCTGTGTGCCACAATGGAGCCCTGGTCCCTCAGGGCCTCCCCATCACCCCCAAAGCCCTTGGCATAGAGAGGGTCGGTTCCAACAACCAGCTCACGGCAGGGATTCCTGAGCCCCAGAACCTGGCCAAGCCTCAGGGACCCAGGAAGGAGGGGTCTCCTGATAGGCGAGACCTGGGCAGTGGCCAGGGGGAAGGGGAAGGAGGGCAGATGCGGGCACCCAGGGGCCGCTGCCTGGCAGGTCCCTGTGCCCAGGCTAGGGAAGTTTCTTATTTCTCCTGCTCTGACTTCCCCCTTTGATTTATTATAGCCATGAAATGCTCTACTCTCTTCTCTTTTCCTTGCTGTCCCCTGGGGCTGGAGGAACACAGGCGTCCCCAGGCATCAGCCTCAGCCTGCTGCTCCAGTCTCCTCCAGAGGCCAGGGCTCGGGGCCGGTACAGAGAGGTGAGCAGGGAGCGGGGAGGAGGGGACCGTATGGCAGGTGTGGCTCTGACAGTAGCAGGAGCTCCTTGGCATACGGGAGGCTCACCCTGGGCTGGTGGCCTCTGCGAAGCTGGGTTATGGGGTCTTGTCAGGGACTGGAGGCAGGCAGCACCCTCAAATGCCAACCTCTAGGTCAGAGAGATGGCTTCTGATGAAGGGTGGCCATGCAAGCTGGGCTCGGGCTAGCATGACCCAGGGCCGGGGCCCAGAAGCCAGGAGGCAGAGGTGTGAGGCCCAGAGTCACCCAGCCTCTCAGGGCAACGGTGGGAGCCCCCTTCCCAGGCCTGGCCCAGGCGCCAGGGCCTGAGCCTGTGTCCAGCCCTGCATTGCCCCAGCCCCTGCGAGGTGCCTGTGGTAACCAGGCTGTTGGCGTTTTGCAATGGGCCGGGGGTGGGAGGCGGCGTGCACACACTTCCTGTGGTGGCCGGGCGCTTCCTGTTTTCTCAGGCGCCGGCCCTGCTGCTGCCGATGTGGAAACAGGGCAGCTGCAGCCAGGGTGGCTCCAGGCTGGGCAGCCTGACCTCGCCACCCCCAGGCCCAGACCCTTCGGGTGGTAGCCCTGGTCCCCCCTCACCAAGCCCCATGCTCACCTCACCAACAGCTGCCCCTAGAGCAAGGCCAGGCGGGTGGTCTGTGAGCCCAGGGGCCCAGGGCAAGAGCTCTAGCCAAGTCCCTGGCATTTGGCTCCAGCCTCGGCCTCTCCTTCACTTGTTGAGTGCTGTGGCCTTCAGCGGCTCACCCTAGCCTCAGTTTCCTCTTTTGTGTGGTGTCACAGCTACCCTGCCTGATGTAAAGTCCCTCGCCCATTCCTGCCCCACTTCCCACGTCCACGAAGCTCTGGGGGTGGCATTGAGCCCCTTGGCGGTGGAGCAAGGAGGGGAACTGAAGAGGTGGCAGCCAGCAAAGGGGGCTCCAGACGGGGCTCCTGACAGAGCCAGGCTGGGAGATGGGAGAGCCAGGGCCTAGTGCCTCAGACAGGGTGCTGGGGCCACAGAGGGATGGCAGCGGCAGACAAATGGATCCAGAAGGACGCAGTGTGGGAGAGAGCTACGGGAACTGCCTGACCCCTGCGAACCCACACAGTACATGGGCCTCCCCTGGAGGCTGCCAGAGGCAGGCAGGACCAGCCCTCCCCGCTGCCTGGCTGCATGGGGCTCCCAGCTTTGGCCTGCCTCAAGGGCTCCCTAGGGCCGGGCCTTCTTCCTGGATCTGTACCATTGGGTTTTAAGCTGATGCAGCAGGGAGGGGAGTGGATGCCTGTGCTTTGGGTTTGGTTTGCAGGTGGTGCCGGCCTCTTGGATCAAGGCCAGACCACACCTTGAGGCCTGCCGTCTCTGAGCTTCCCATCCCAGTGCAGGACTGGACCCGGCCCACGAGGCCTGGGGGTCCGTCCTTCAACCCAGAGGTCCAGATGAGGGACCCCCAGGCCAGCCTGGCCCTCACCAGCCTGTGCTGATTGGGCGGTCCAGCAGCTGCTCTGACTGCAGAGGCCCAGTTATAAATAAACGAGCCCCTGTGCCCCAGTCATCAAGTTCTACAGCTCCTGGGGCCCAGCTGCATTACCTCAGTGACCACAGCTGGCCTGGCTGTTCACCCCAGGGCTCTCATGGGTGGGCCACCCTGGACACGACCACCTTTGGGGCCCATCCTGCCCACGGAGCCAGCAGCTATTTATGAGCCGCAACCAGGAGCAATGCAGCAGCCACCCCCTCCTATGCATCCCGGCACCCAGCCCTCCAGCTTCTGCTTTCCTCTTGCGACCCTGACCTGCCCAGGCCCAGCTGGCCCTGGACGCCCACGCCATCCCCACCCCTCACGTCACCCCCACCCCTGCAGCCACCGGCCGGGGTCCCCTCTCCTTGCCCTGGGACCCCGCCCGTCCGCGCTCCCCCCCTCTGACCAGCCCCCCCACCCCCGGCCACATTCCCACAGTTCTCAGTTCCCCTTTGTGCCTGGAAAGGCTCCAGCCACGGCCACCACCTCGCCCTGCTACTGGGCCCCGCCGGACCTTCGTGTTGGATGTGAGGGGTCAGGAGATGCCGGGTGACCCGGCTCTGGGCTGTGCTCAGGGGTGCCAGCAGGTCCAGGCTGTGGTCCTATGTGGCACGGACATCGTGGGGATGGCAGCAGGCCCCAGAAAGATAGCGGGGAACTTGGGCTGCCCCCCTCGCCTCTATTCCAAGGGGATCATTCACACTGTTCTGTCCTCAGAAAAGGCCCCTTCCACTCTCTGTCATTAAGGGGAGACAGGCTGGGAGAGGCAGCCTTGTGTCTAAGGCCATAGCTAGAAAGTGACTGGCTGGGAGCCTCCAGCCCATCAGGAAAATCTAAGATTCCTCCCCTCCTGTCTCCTCTGATCGCCCTGGGCTCGCCTTGTGCCTTGGTGTCCCTCCCAGGAGGATGGCATTGGCCAGCAGAGGAGCAGGCAGGGTCAGGGCAGTCCAAAGCTTAGCAAGAAGCTAGCTGAGCCCCCAGAGTCTCTCACTACCCTGCCTATCCTTTCCCCCAACATTTCCCTGTGAGGGGCGCCCTGGGCTGGGTCCTGGTTCTCAAAGGCTGGAGTGCTGACCTGCCTCAGCCTCCCAAACCACAGCCACAAGTGTGGTACCAGCACCTGCTGGGCACAGGTGGCTCTGCAGCTAGGCCCCTGTGTTGGGGACCTCATAGCCCTATGTGGACAGCACACAAGCACGAGGTCCTGAGAATTCCCAGGAGGGAATGGAAGAGTCCTGCGTGGTGGCGAATACCTCTAATGGCAGCACCTAGGGGGCTGGGGGACAGTTGCTACGAGTTTGAGGCAGGCCTGGGCTACATAGTGAGTTTAAGGCCAGCCTGAACTTTATAGTAAGACCTTGTCTCAAAGAAACAAAGAAAATAGAAAGGAGACACAGGTAGAGAGATACTCTTCAGGGGCCTTGAAGGACAGGAATAGCAGGGTGTCCAGCAATAGCGGGGTGGACAGGCACTCCATGATGAGTCACACTCTCGTGCCTTGACTCAAAGTTCTCATGGCATGGAGTCCTTTTCTTGTCCTGGGCCTGGGAAACTCCTACCAACCCATCAAGGCCCTTGGGCACATACCATGAGCAGGCCTAGCCCAGTTTGGTGACTCCTCTCCTCCCTTTCCTGCCTAGCACCTGAACAGGCCCACAGGCGAGACCTCCCTCACCAGCCCCACCCGGCCAGCGTCTGCTCCCAGGCTTCGGCCCCCGCTGTCCTCTGCTCCGAAAAGCACCGTTTCCCTTTTCTGGGTGACCACACGCCATGCACAGGGAATTTCCATTGCTGGCTGCGGAGCCTGTGATTCACTCAGGCCCGCGCGCAGTTAACCCCTTCCCGGCCTGGCTTCCGAAGCCAGAATCCTGGGCCGCATGGCCTCTAGCCGGACTCTGGGCAACCCGAAACCCACATGTCCCCCACTAGCCCCGCATTCAGACTTTGGGGCCACACTTATTTCAGCTGTGGGCTGAGCATAGGCTTTGGGGTGAGACAACCCTGGTCAAATCCTGATTCTGGCCCTACTGCTATGTGGCCCTGGACAGGTATAGCTGGTTCTCATATGTAAAGTGGAGCTATTCCTGCTCATGGGGTTAGTGATGAGACAGTGTGCTAGAGCCAGGTGGAGAGGCTGAGGCAGGAGGATGTGAAGTTTGAGAGCAACCTGGGCTACAGAAAGAGACACCATCAGTGCTGGAGGTGGTGGTGCACACCTGTAGTGCCATCCCTCAGGAGGCTGAGGCAGGAGGGTTGCCACAAGTTTGAGGTCAGCCTGGGATACATAGTGAGATCATGTCTCAAAAAAACAAACAAAGACAATGTTCTGAGCACATGGTAAGAGCTTAAGAATTTGTAGTTTTCCTTTTTTTTTTTTTTTTCCAAGAACACTATTCACCTAGCACAGGGTCCCTTCCCCATACCTGGTCTTCCTCTGGGAGATGAGAGAGTATAGGGCCCTGGGACTGGTCTGTCAGACAGAGGCTGAGATGTAGACCCTGGGATCCCTGGATCCCCAAATTCCAGCTTTCCCAGGAGGCTGTGGATAGATGTGTCAAGCGCCACCACCATGGTACTTTCTCATTAGGTTCTCAGATCCCAGGGGTGTGTCCTGTAGTCCCCATTTCTCAGGTGTGTACATTGAGGTTTAAACAGCCAGTGAGCCTGGGGAGAGGGGTAGGATTTGCACCCAGGCCTCAGACCTACGCTCCCTGTCTCCACAGGGCTCTGGGAGACTTGGGAGAGGCTGGTGACACAGCGTGCACTAACTGGGCCCCTGCTATATACAGAAGATTCTGTGTGTACAGCAATGCTGTCCAGTGTGCTCAGGGTCCCTGCCACAGAGGAGGGGACAGGTGTCTGGGAGGAGCAGTGGGTCTTGGGGGCCGTATGGTCAGGCCACGGGCGGAGATCTAGGTGTCTAGACAGCGGGGGTGGGGGCTCCGCGGGGTGGGTGAGGGCCCGGGTGTGGGCTGCCCGGGTGGTGACAGGCGGAAGTCCTGTGGGTGGGTTTGAGGTGCAAGAGGCTGAGTGATGTGGCCGGGAGGTGAGCTCCCCATCCACAGCCTGGTCAGCAGGGCAGGCTTGTGGCTGGGGGCTTTGATTGAAACCCCAAGACTCAAGCAAAGGGAGGTGGGAGGACTGCAGCCCAGGGCTTTATGCCTCAGGGTTATGCCTCAGGCGCCCGGGGTGTGGGGGCGGGGAGAACAGAAGCTGTGGGTAGACTGAGACAGGTAGTCCCGGAGGCAGCCTGGAGGAGGGGGCCACTCTGAAAGGCCAGAGCCACAGCGTGAGCAAGGGACTGGAGGCTGGGGCTGCGGAGGTTGAGAAAGAGGTTCTGGGAATGCAGCGGGTGGCTGCAGGGGCGGGGCGGGCGGCTGTGGAGGAGGGGCGGCTGCAGGGCTGCTCCAGGCCGGCTGGTGCTGGCCTGTCCAGCGCGGGCCTGGCAGGACCTGCTGGAGACTGTGAGGCCTCCTGAGCCGAGTGGGACCTCTGGCTTCTGTGAAGTGGCATCCAGGGGGCCAGTGGCCTCAGACAAAGGACAGGAAGGGCGGTCCCAGCGGGACACAGCAGGAAACAGCAGGGACTCACTGGAGGCTTCGTGCCCCCTGGGCACTTTGGGGACACCGTCGGGTTGCCCAACCGGGGCCTGGGTCTCAGCTGCCCACTTCCCGGCTTCCGCTTCCCAGGGCCCTGGCCTGGCCGAGCCTCTTGCAGTCCCGAGTGACTTTCTCTAGGTGTGAGGCAGCCGGGGCCTTCGCACTGAGCTCACACAGCTCTTTCTGTACAGTGAGACGGGGTTGCACTAAAGTCTTAAGTTACCAGGCTGAGATCCAGTTTGGGGTCTTCCTGCCTCAGCCATTTAGAATGCGGGGGCTGCAGGTGTGGGCGGGGCTCGGCTAAAGCCACTTCTGGGGCTCAGCTACCTCATCTGTCCTGGGGTCCAGGAGATTATAGCGCCCTAACCTGGGATTTGGGGGAGTGAGATGACACCCTCTGATGGAACCATGTAAACTGAGTCCGAGAGAGGCCCAAACTCCTTGGCCTTACTGGGCTGGCCCTCCTTGCGTGGCTGCCTGCCAGGCCTGGGACAACCTGGTCTCCCAGCCTGCGTGAACTCCTCTCCTGAACACTTGTCATGCTAACCCCCATCTGTCACTAGTGTCTGCCCAAAGGTGCCCCAAAACCAGGTGCCACAGTGAACCCCTGTCATCCCAGTGCTCAGGAGACTGAGGCAGGAAGATCATCACGAGTTCAAGGCTGGTCTGGGCTATGTAGTGAGTTTAAGGCTGGTCTGGACCACAGAGCAGGACCCTATCTCAAAAAACAAGCAAAAAAGTAAGGGAAGGCCCCCAGTATGATGGCGTTGGCCCCTTTTCTATCACATAAACCCCACAGTGACCCCTTTCTCCCATTGTCACTTTCTAACATGGCCACTGTGGTGTCTGACCCTACGTGTCTCCCAAGAGTACGCCCCAGGGTAGGGCTGGCCCTGAGGTCCCTGGCCTGAGGCCCCAGGTGAGTGTCTGTGGTCCTCCTGCTCTCAAGAGCTGCCCAGGGCTGTGACCACAGCTGGGGACCCCAAGGCCCCGCAACCCAGGCTGCCTCAGCCGCTCCCTGTGTCTCAACCTGGAGAGGAAGTTGCGAGACGGCCATTGCTGTGCAGCTGGCTCTTGGGCCAGCTTTCCCAGGCGGTGGTGTGGGGCCGGCAGAGGACGCCTGCCCTGTCACACTGCCTGGGGCGGGCAGAGAGGACGCAGGGGGTGGGGAGGGCCATTTCCTCATTTTCCAGCACTGGGAAGCTTGGTGAGGGGTCTGGGGCTGGGGCTGGGGGCGTTTCTGCCCATTCTCTGGGTGCCGATGGCACTGGGGCCCAGCTCTCCATCCCTGTGGGTCCTGCTGTGTGTCAGAGTTTGAAATGTCCCCCTCTGCCCTGGTAGCCTGATGTTCAGGGTTCACCCTGGGTGGTGCCTGCAATGTTTTATTGGTTGCAGCCTCGCTGGGATTTGGAAAACTGGAATCACCCTAAGGCCCTTGGTAGGGGAAAGGGGACAACTTGCATCAGTCATGAAGAAGGCCGCACAGGAGAAAGAGGCATAGGAACCCTACTATTCTCTAAATAGGAAAATCTGCTAAGAGGAAGACAAGAAAGGGCTGGACATGGCTCAGGTGCAGGACATTTGCCCTGGGTGAGATCCTTGGTACAACAAACAAGGAAGAAAAGGATGAACTGTATTCTTAGAGATGCTTATAAAGAAAAGCAAGGAGCAGAGGGCTGGCGGTATAGCTCAGCGGACTAAGCGCTTGCTTAGGTAAGCTCAGCGGCTAGGGTTCGATTCCCGGTCCCGCATGTTGCGCCAGCTCCGCCCTCGGGTGCGCTGAGCTGACAATGGAGTCTGGCCATGGTGGCGCGGGCCTGTAATCCCAGCTCTAGGGAGGCAGAAAGCAAGAGGATCACTATGAATGTGGGCTGCATAGTGAGACCCTGTCAAAAACAAACAAACACCTAAAAAAAGAAAAGCAAGGAGCGGGCGTGGGGGCACAAGCCAGTCATCCCAGCACTTGGAGCCTGAGGAAGGAAGATGGCCAGGTGTGGGAGGCCTGGGAGACATAAAGAGAACTTGTCTCTAAAGAGGGGGAGGGGCTGGTGATGTAGCTGAGTGGGAACGCTTGCCTGGTGTGCACAGGACCCTGGATTCTATCCTGAGAACTGCCCTCCCTCCCTCCCTCCTTCCCTTCCCCTTCCTTCCTTCCTTCCTTCCTTCCTTCCTTCCTTCCTTCCTTCCTTCCTTCCTTCCTTCCTTCCTTCCTCCTTTTTTCCTTCTTCATCCCTTCCTTCCTTCTTTCTTTCCTTGTTGGTGCTAGGAATCCAATCCGGGGTCTCCCACACACTGGGCGAGTGTCCTACCACTGAGCTACACATCCCCTCCCAGTCCTAATGTTCAATTTCTTGACCTGGAGTGTGGCTGCATAGGTGTTTACTTTGTAATTATTCTTCAAACTCTGCATTAGGCGAAAAGTCTCACAATTGGGCTTGGTGGTATATACCTGTAGTGCCAGCTACTCAGGAGGCTGAGGCAGGAGGATTGCTTGAGTCTGGGAGCTTAGGACAGCCTGGAACACATCTCAAGATAGATAGATAGATAGATAGATAGATAGATAGATAGATAGATAGATAGGTAGATAGATAGAGTACAGAGGATCTTCACCCTCAGAAGATGAGGGGTTTACTCCCTGGGAAGCCAATCATACACTGGAAATACTCTGGCTGTGTGTAACTTGTGGCACAACCCAGCACGGCAATGCTGAGGGCCGCAGAGTACCAACAGTGACCGGGAGCTATGGTGGCTGCCGCTGCCCAGAGGGAAATCTCAGACCACCTTCTGCCGGCCTGGGAAGAGATCAAGAGTGAAAATGAGAAGTATTTCCATAGTACTTTCTATGGCTCCCTTTCACATGACCTTGAAGTTAAAAAAAAGAAATCCCTAGTGGAAGCATCACGAATCAGGGAGCATCTGCCATTTCAAAAGGTGGAATAAAATGCGTAACACCAGCCAAGCATGGTGGCCCACACGCCTGTCATGCCAGCATTCAGGAGGCTGAGGCAAGAGGATCGCCATGACTTCAGAGACATCCTGGGCTACACAGTGAGGCCGTGCCTCAGCAAAATAAGATGAAACGAATTTTAAAAGACTGTCTCTCTGTCCGTAGGCTCCTGTCTGCCTCAACTACCCCCTGGAAGACATGCAGGACTGGGTAGCAGGGGTGACAGTTGTTGGTCTTTTCTACCTTTTGGATTTGGGACCATGTGCCTGTGTTGCCTATTCAAAAAATAAACTAATTAAAAACTCTTCTCCTTTTCTTTCCCTGGAGACTCCAAGATTTTGGTTTTCAAACCAATTTCATGCTGATGAGAAGGAAATATGTCCTAGCCTGATGTACCTGGGACCTCGGGCAAGTTGGGGACCCACCCTGACCCCCTCCTCTTTATTCCTTAGGTCCCATGCTCTTGAGTGCCTGCTGTCCCTATCCTGCGTCACCTCCCTTTGTCCCTCTTCCTCAAACACTTCTCTTCTCCCTTGCCCTGGCTTCTCCATTCTTGCCCAGGTTTCTCGATTCACTGGCTCTCCTCCATTTTTGATTCAGGGTTTCACTATGTAGCCCAGGCTGGCCTCAGACTCCCTGTGATTCTCCTGCCTCATCTTCCCAAATGGTAGGGTGACAGGTGAGTGCCACCACGCCCAGCTCTCTGCCTTTCCTTGCGCTTCTTGTTCTGTTTCTCTCTTCTCTCCTCCCTGCCTCAGCCTCCTTGCTTCCTCTCTGCCTCAGTGGGACCCAGAGCTCGACCGGGGCGAGGGTCTAAGCTCCTGGGCCTCTGTTTAACAGGTACATGGCTTGGACGACAGGGTACTGTCACCCAGCATGGTGCCAGGCACTCAAACAGTTTTGCTCCTTTCTGGGTTTGGGGCTGTGGATTATCAGACTCCTGCACTTGGCTCAGGATTTAGGGTACAGAATGGAACTGAAGCTTGGTGGCTAGAGGGGCGAGGCACCTGGCTGTCATGCCTCAGCCCCCTTTGGATGCCCAGTCCCACGAGAGTATGCTGACACACACAGGAGGGTGACATCCCATCTTCAGTGATGGAAGTGGGTCCATTTGCCTGGGCCCCAGGGCCAGAGGTCAGCCCCAGGCTCCTGCCCGCCGCTCCTGGGCCACTTGGGTGCTGTGCTGTTCTCCACAGAGACCTTGGAATGTGAATCAGCTTCGGACCTGTATGGCCAGTGGGTGGGATGCCTTCTGTCCATTTCAAGATTTTTCTTTCTGTGCCAGGGGTGAGCCCAGGGCTTTGTGCATGGTAAGCAAGCACTCTCCCACTGAGCTAGGTCCCATCCTTTTATTTTATTTTTTTTTTTTTATTTGGAGATCAAATCTTAGTTGAATAAATCACTAAGTTAGCCAGGTTGGGTTCAAACTTGCCACTGTCTATCCTGCCTCAGCCTCCCAGGTGCTGCGAGTATAGGCAGGCATCCCCAAGCCTGGCTCATCCCAGCCCTTTTAAATTTTTATCTCTCTCTCTC
>PVKA01024410.1:0-34218 GCA_004027165.1 Ctenomys sociabilis | reverse complement strand
TATTTGAAATGGCAGTGAATATTGTGCATTTATCATTTCATATATTTATGTTGTGTCTTGGGTAGATCATAGAAGATTTTTAATAGAAACATAAAAACATTGTTAGGAAGATTACACTGGCAATGGAATTATGTCTAATCATGAATACAATTAAAAGACTATAAACTTAGAAATTATAACTATTCTAAAATAAGATGCTAACTGCCTTAATATTTACTATAGTAGGTATTACATAAAAAGTGTTTTTTCCTGTCGTGATCTAGTATATTCTTTGTCTCTCATTCATTGATATATTGCTTAATTAACATTCCTCTTTCTCCTACATTCCTGGTCTTTTCCCTCTTCTGACACTCCTACATACTCATTTTCTCTGCATACATTATTTGTTTTCTCCATTTCCTTCTTCTTTTGGAAATAATGTGATCAGACCCATTTATTCCTGGAAAATATGCTGTTCACCTTCATTGACTCTTACCTATTACAGAACCTTTTTGTCAATCACAGAAAAATAAAGGTAATTTACATTTCCAATGTTTTTCAGATATAGAGACTATACCTGAGCACAAAGATTCAACTTCAGTGCATGACTTTTCCAAAGATGAATCATACAAAAATGTAATAATGGAAAGACTAAGAAGAAATAGCATGTATGACTCCACCTTGGAAAAATCTCTTGAATGTGAAAATTGGTTAGACAGTCATCAAGGAAATCAGGAGAGACCCTTAAGAGAAGTGTTCACCCACATGAACTCACTTGCTGAGGAAAGAAATCATGAGCATGATATATATTGGAAAAACTTCAGTCAAAAGTCTGTCCTTATCACTCAAGACAGAGTTCCCAGAGGATCCTATGCATTTCATACACTGGGTAAAAGACTGAAGCAGAAGTCAAGCTTAGTGAAAAAGCAGAGAACCTATAAAGAGAAAAAACCTCATAAATGTAATGATTGTGGTGAACTCTTCACTTACCATTCAGTGCTTATTCGACACCAGAGAGTCCATACTGGAGAGAAACCCTATACATGCAATGAATGTGGCAAATGTTTTAGCCACAGAGCTAATTTAACTAAACACCAGAGAACGCACAATAGAGTTCTATTTGAGTGTAGTGAATGCAAGAAAACCTTTACAGAAAGCTCATCCCTTGCAGTACATCAGAGAATTCACATTGGAGAGAGACCTTATGAATGCAGTGAATGTGGGAAAGGTTTTAATCGAAGTACACATCTTGTGCAGCATCAGTTGATTCATACTGGAGTAAAGCCTTATGAATGTAATGAATGTGATAAAGCTTTCATTCATTCATCAGCACTTATTAAACATCAAAGAACTCATACTGGAGAAAAACCTTATAAATGTCTAGAATGTGGTAAAGCTTTTAGTCATTGTTCATCCCTTACTAAACATCAGAGAGTTCATACTGGAGAAAAGCCATATGAGTGTAGTGAGTGTGGGAAAACTTTTAGTCAGAGTACACACCTTGTTCAGCATCAGAGAATTCATACTGGTGAAAAGCCCTATGAATGCAGTGAATGTGGGAAAACTTTTAGCCGGAGTTCAAATTTTGCTAAACATCAAAGAATTCATATCGGAAAGAAACCATACAAATGCAGTGAGTGTGAAAAAGCCTTCATTCATTCATCAGCTCTTATTCAGCACCAGAGAACTCATACTGGAGAGAAACCTTTTAGGTGTAATGATTGTGGGAAAAGTTTTAAATGCAGTTCATCCCTCATCAGACATCAAAAAATTCACACTGAAGAACAGCCCTGAAAAGTTACTGAGCGTGAAGAGATGTAAGTTGGCTTTATCACTGTTAAATACCTGAGTGTTTAAGTAGAAAACCTGTAATATGCATCTAATTTCACTTACCTAACATGTAATTTTGTTCTTAGGTAAGATGTACTTTACATCTTTGTTTGATAATTATAAGAAATCTAGCTACAAATCTTAAAATGCTAATTCCCAACCTACCAAATGCCCACTTGTGGGAATTCAGAAAGTCCCAGGGAAAGATATAAACATTGTAAAATCCAGTTTTCTCCTTCATTTATTTGTACCTGAGTCCCATCTTAGCTGTACTTTTGGAAGGAAATGATGTAGGTTAATTTGTGTGCTCACATCCTTGTCAGCAGGAAGACATCAAGCTATTCACCATCCAACAAAGTAGAAACTCATGTATGTATAATGGCACTTCTTCAGAGTGTCATTTCTTTTATTATATGAGCCACAGAAAGTTGCTTAGGATTCCTTTCTTCCCAAGGCTGCTGTTGAATTTAATGAATATAACTAAAATGTTCTTACAGCAAGTTCCAAGTTATGTTCCTGTGGATTATAGTGATCATGTATTTAGCTAATTCTTATCCATCTGTTCAGATCTGTTTTCATTTTCCAGTTCCCTTCCGTTATTCTGAAATAGAATGGGTCAGAATATTAATTGTATTTGTTGATGTATTCCTATTATCATTGACTAAATCTCATTTTCTAGAATAAAATTTTTAGGAAACTTCATTTCACTACATGTGAAAACTATACTGTGACATGTTTAGAAAAAGCCTTAGGGATTTTCATGTCTGAAAAATAGATTAAATGTATTACTTTGTTAGAGGCCCAGTCAAAAAGAAAACAGAAGCAACTATGAGGCACCAGATCACACCTTCCTATTCTGTGTGGAAACAGTTCACAGGATGGTCTTCAAGTTACTAACTTGAAGATAAAAAGCTTCCTTTTATGAAGAAGTGGCTCTTTCTTTGTTCCTTGTGGTTACCTACATTTCTTTGGAGGTTCTAGTGCTCCATATGTTGGTTTGTGTTTATTCCCAAGCCATTGAGAAAATTAATAAAGCATGCTACCAAAATGATATGTTAGCCTTAGTTACATGGGTGACTGAAGTTCAGTGATGGGATTGGAAACAAAAGTAAGACTTCAAATAAATATTTAGTAAAACACCATATGTATTTTAAATTTTGTATTTTTATTTTATTATATACTACATGTTATGTGAAAACTATTGAAAATTATTTTTAAATAGTAACAGATTTCTTCTCGTGAATCTTACCCTTTGTCCATACTTTTGGAACTATACACTGGTGGGTCTGCTCATAGAACTATCGGTAGTGGAAAAATAGCTATTTCCATCAAACGTCATTATCTTTTTTAAAAACTGATTTTTTTTTTTTTTTTTTCAGTACACTACAGGTTCTACAGGGTCTCACTACACAGATCAGACACATAGTGATTCTCCTGTTTTCAGCCTTGCATGCTCTGGGATTACAGGTGTGTGCCACCTCTCCCAGTTTCAATCATCATCTTATCAAGCCCTGAGGGTGGGGCTGCCATGGCAGGCCAGGAATCAAACCCCAGCCCTGTATCTGCCTAAACAAGCACTTTAATCTGCTGAGCTATATGGCTGGCCCTTAAAAGCTGAATTTTTAAATGTGTAGCTTATAAAACAGCCATCAGTTGAGGAAGATATAAACATTTATTAAGAATCATACTGGGCCCAGGAAGATAGCTCAGTAGAATAAGCACTTGCCTGGATAGCGCAGGGTCCTAATTCAATGCCTGGTAACACACACACACACACAAGAAATGGTAAATAAAAACTTCATCTTACAGAACATAAATGGGGGCCAGTGAGATAGCTCAGTAGAATAAGTGCTTGTGTGGCAAGTACAAGGTCCTGAGTTCAATCCCTGGTACCACCAAAAAACAATCATACTGAGTAGCTCTATTTGATTTATTTTTTTTTCCATTTGATTTATTATAGTAACCAATAGCAGAATGGAGGTTAGAAACCTTTAATTGGTATAGTATGTGACTGTCTGAAAGAGGAATTGATCTGATTTCTGTAAGGATAAAAGTATATTATGAACAGTGTTGACAACTCCAGAGTTTTCCAATGATAGAGAAATGTATGATCTCTGAAACATGTGTTCCAATATTATTATATTACAAAATTAACATATGAATTTCTATATTCTCTTATTGGGTACCTCTTTACTTGATAACAGCAGCTCTTTGAATAACATTTAATAAATAACTAGAACATAGTATTGTTCTGTTTTATGTTGCTATAAAAAATACCTGAGGCTTGGTATTTCATAAAGAAAGAGCATGGATATAGCGTCTGTTCGACTGTTGATTGTATGATGATGAATGACAGTTCAGTAGTGGGTGTCAGCCAGGCTTACTATAACAACCTGCTCTTCCAAGACTTCCTACACAAATAAGAATACTATCCCAGGAAAATTATTAATTCTTCAAGATCTGATACTACCATTAGTCCCGTCTCTTAAATTGTCTCCATTTTTTCAACACTGCCACACTGGTTAATGTATAGATTCAGCATGAGATGACTGCAGCCAACTTAAATCAATGTTATGATTGTCTCTGACTAACCCTGGTCAGTTTTCCCCTTTCAGTTTTTCAGCATACTCTAAATAGACAAAACTCTTGGAATGATAGAGATTTACAGTCAGACCCTGAGGCTAGTGGTGAACCTGTTCTTTGATACTAGCTTTAGATAACCCAGATACATTCCACCTTAGATGAAGTCATTTTTATCTTAGCCAATATGTATATCCGCACTTTTTTTTTTCTTCAGTACAAGGATTGAACTAGAAACCTTACACTTGCTAGACAAGTGCTTATGCCACTGAGCTAACCCCTAGGCCCTATGCACACATACTTGTGACCCATGTGGAGATCTATCTGGTCCAAAGGCTGTTTTTAACTAGCACTTAAACAAAGATATTATCTATATCTAATGCTATATTAATGTTCAGAATTAAATCACAGCTTCCATTAGCAAATTCCCAATAAATTATACTCTGCAGTCCTAGATCTGCCTCCCTCTTCTTTGATCTCACTGAACCTCAGGACTGGTTCTCATACTCCAGAATGCAACCAAGCTTCTAATCCATGAACCTCTGGGGAAAATATGTAAACCATGTCCAAACCATAATACAGGTGAAATAAGTACCTTTTGTATTTGTCTGGCTCGTAAGTGCCACACCATAGGGTCTAAAGCAGTAGACTGTATTTCTTTGTTCATTTTTATAATAACATAATGATGGTACAAGGCAACGAACTTTGTTATGATTAAGATCTAGGATAATCCTGAGGCTTCATATGTTCAGGGGTGGGCATTTTGAAAGGTTAGGTCATGGAGCATTTCATCAGTAAGTTAATCTAGAGCTAAGTGTGCTGTACAAAATGGGCCCTGGTCACTAGAGACATGAGCTGGAAGTCTATATCTCCCTGCTCAGCCATCCAGACACTCAGAGGATGCTGAAATCATGACTTATGTGAGGCCAACTTCTCACAGCTTTTGCCTCATTCACATGGTGCTGGTTTTATGGACATGGGATGCAAGAGTCATGAAGTAAAGATTTCCACCAGATTTTAGAAGGACTGGGAAACTAGGCAGTGTGTCCCTAAGAGACCAGTGCACAAAGCTGAGAGTAAAACCCAAAAGTGGTGACCCCAGGAAGTTGGAGAAGCAAGAAACATGGATTGTGTGAAGACAGTAGACAAACAATGAAGTCAACTCAAAATAGACCATGAAGGCTATACCCAGCACTGTCATGTTGGCAGGGCCACCCAAGCCGTTCAGAGCTCATACCTTACCTACACCTGCCCCTAGGTGCCAGACAAGTAAACATAAGATATAGTGTTTGCCCTGCTTGGTTTCAGTCTTATCTTGGTCTTATTTTTATTTATTTATTCATTTATTTATTTATTTTTAATCTTTTTTTGAGGCAGGGTCTCACTATGCAGTTCAGGCTGGCCTTAAGCTCACTTTGTAGCTCAGGCTCACAACAATCCTCTTGCCTCAGCCTCCCAAGTGCTGAGATTATAGGCATGCACCACCACACCCCGCCTTATTTTTATATACTGTTTTCTCTTGTGAAATGAGAATATGAACCTTGTGTAATGTTATGTCAGCAGTGTTTTCACAGGGGCTCACATCTAAGAATTTACCTCAAATCTGAGAGGAAACCTTGGTCTTACTTAGACTTTTCAGCATTGCTGAAACTGTCAACTCTTAAAGATAGTCTAAAGGCATTTTACATAAAGAAATGAATATAAATCTTTGAAGGCTGGGGTGAAATGTTTTTTATATCTAGAATGTCCCACAAAGGCCTCATATGTTCAGAGGTAGAACATTTAAAAGTTATATGGATTATGGGGTGCTATACTGCTCTGTGAGTTACCATGGATGAATTTAGAGTTTGCTGTTGGAGATGGGGCCTGACTGAAGGAGGTGAGTCACTGTAGACATTGTCTTGAAGAGTATATCTCCTTTGTTTCCTCCTTGCTCTCTGCCTCATGGCTGCTATGACTTGAGAACAGGGGCAATTTTCTTCTCTGCAAGTCCTGGTATACTGTATATTTCTGTATTTAAGCATGCCAGCATGGAATAAAACTTCTGGAACTGAACCAGAATAAACCTCTCTTCCTTTAGGTTGGGGGCATCAGTTACTGTCATCTATCCCAGCAAGGAGAAAGTGACTTCGGACAATATAATTCTGGTGAAAGACAATCTCTGTTGTTTTGGCAAACTGCACAGAAAGTAAAGAATGACTTTTCACCTCTTCTTGTAAGATCAAACTAGCACTTAAACAAAGATATTACCTACATCTAATGTTATATTGATGTTCAGAACTAAATCACAAACATTCCCATTCCCTGGGCCTGCCATGCTGGCTGCACCCCCAGGGTATGCTGAGCTGGCAGTTGAGACTGGGAATGATGGCACGTGCCTGTAGTCCTAGGTCTTGGGAGGCTGTAAACAGGCAGATCTAGTATTGAGACCCTGAACACCTTGTAGACACTTCACTAAAATACAAAAAGTAAATAAATCACAAATATTTCAACATCAAAATCAAGTCAGTCTTTGTCAAATTTTTAAGATACTGCCCTTTTTAGTATTTGTAGCTATAACCCAAGTAAAGTTCATTTTTCTCTCCAACCTTTCAAAACTTAATTGTTTTGTCTTTTATCGTTTTTTTTTTTTTTTTTTTTTTTTTTCACATTTTGCCAAAATCGGATGTTTCACTTTGAGACAAAATTACTTTTTTTCTTCCACTTGACAAAACTACATCCTATTTCTTTACATACATGTTTGGGGCTCCCCAAGACCATTCTCATTCACTAAAAAGATTCACAGGGTACAGTGTATAGTCAAACACGTTAGAGAAAATCCAAAGTTTTTACTTGGTGCTAGACATATAAGCACCCTCTTGACTAGCATAAACCTAAACCTCACACTTCTAGAAGGAAAGCAGGTATACATTGTAAACCACATATGCAAGATTCAGGAATAGTGAGCTACTCTTATCAGTTCTGGAAATGGCATGGACCATCTCAAAGTTGCCAGACATCAATACAACTGGTAACTAGTCCTTTGTAAAGATAACATTCTTAAGCTTGCTTTGTTAATGCTACACAGTTTTATTATCACTTTTTTTCTATGCAATACCATAAGTACTCAGCACAAATTTGCTGACCAAGATAATTAACTGGAGCATTGATAATCAAGAATGCTCCAGAATTTACACAGACAATTCAACAGATGAGAGTTCACAAAAACTCATAATATATCCTACAACTACACATCCTTTGTACATCATAAAATGATAAAATTAAAACATATGCAGGGGACTGTCCTAGGTCTGTCCACAAAAAAAGGTTCTAGAAGCATTGATAGTCCAATTGTAATGATTCAGGATCTGTTTGACCAGGATCCAGTAAAAACACCAGATATTGACTCTCCAATGGACTATTTTTTTTCCTGTTTGTTTACCTTTTTTTTTTTTTTTCGTACCAGAGATCAAACTCTGGACCTTGTGCTCACCAAGGGACCATTTCCCCAGCCTTCCAATGGGATTTCTTATTAGATCACATTTCTTTTATTCATTTGTTTATTTATTTTTGTTTTGTCTTTTTGAGACAGGGTCTCACTATGCAGTTCAGGCTGGCCTTAAGCTCACTTTGTAGCTCAGGCTGGTCTCGAACTCACAACAATCCTCCTGCTTCAGCCTCCCAAGTGCTGGGATTACAGGCATTAGATCACATTTCTGATACCTTTTTCCACTAACAGGAACCAGGTTTAGACACTGGCAAGATAGCTCAGCAGTCTAAAGAACCTGCTTAGGCAAGCCTAGTTAGGTGTAGGGGACCATGGTTCGATCCTTGACACCACATGCCTTGCCAACCTGGCCAAAAAATTAAAAGAACCAGGGTTCTCAGAGAAATTTCTGATTGTAGGACCAAGGGAAGGAAACTCCAAGAATAAACTGGAACATCTTAATCTAAATTAGTGCTTTTAGAATTATGTTTAGGCCAGATATAGAAGCCTACCTAGAGTGTTCTTTTCATTGAACACATCTGGCATAATTTGAGAAAACGGTTAATACCATAATGAATGATACATCATTGTTGTAGTTCATGAATTCACATTTATTGTAAATATATAAGGATAGAGGACCTTTGCTTACAGAATTCCCAATACCAATTGATGAATGTAAAGGCTGTGCTGGTGCTAGAAAGCCAGTGTTTTACAGCTATTACAGTAAAAGACTGTGAAACTAAATCTGAGAGGAAATTTTACTTAAATTTTTTCAAATTTTGGAATAGTTCAGATTTTGGATTTGGAAATTAAAGATGCACAGCCAGTGTAGTTTACACAAATACTGTATTGCAAAATTTATATTGTTTTAAAAAATGACATTCTTCAAAATTGTTAATATCATAAAAGACAAAATGCCTAAGAAGGGCCAGGGAGATGGCTCAGTAGAATAAGCGCTTCCCTGGCAAGTGGAAAGGCCTGAGTTCAATCCCAAGTTCCACCAAAAAAAAAAGAGTACAAAATGCCTAAGAACTCCCAATTAAGTGATACATGACAACTTACTAAATGCTGACTAGTTCTTTTTTTTTTTTCAGAACTGGGGATTGAACTCAGGCCTTTGCACTTGCCAGGGAAGCGCTTATTCCACTGATCCATCTCTCTGGCCTGACTAGTTCTTTAAGACAAGAAAAATCCTAGAAAGGCCATTATTGGTTTGAGTTTTCAAAACTGAAACATAAGCAATAGAATATTAAATCTATGTTAATTTTACTACAATTGATCATTATACCATGGTTGTGCAAAGTAATATAATTTTTGCCAAAAGTGCATTGAGGTATTTAGAGGAAGGCATTATTATTTTTTTTTTTTTCAAGAGCTAATTAGCCAAATTTTATTACTCTCATCTGCTGTCTAAAGAAATCACTGCTGCTTGAAGGGAATGTGCAACCTCTACAACCTCCAAGCCAAGGCGGGAAGCTATGCAACTTTGCAAGAGAAGCTCCTAAGGGAGATGGCTGAGTCTCTTCACCAGAATTAGTTTACAGCGTATTCCAATAACACACCCTAGTACTGCTTACAAACCAAAGAGCGAGCAATGCATTATCTAATACATCCCTTGAAACAGGGAAGAAGGATCACTCCATGGGCTTATCTTTGGACTCTGAATTAGTTTGTCCCACTTCAGCTTCAATGGCATCTGGAACAGGAGCAGTTTTGACTGTGGCGCTCTCTGCCCCCACTGCCAGTGTTACTGCCTCACTTTTGGCCTCAGAAGCCTCACTTCCAGCCTTGGCTTCAGGGTTCTCCTCAGATGCTGTTCCACAAGAGACTGGCTCTTCTAGCAGCTGTTCAGTGCAGAGGTCATTGCTGGCCCCTTCCATGTCCACTGGGCCTTCCCCTTGGGCCAGCTCTTCTTTGCTCTCTCCAGCAGCAGCTCCTTTCCCATCAACAGCCCTTACAGCTGCTGTAATCACTTCTGCTAAGACTGCTGCAGCCACCTCCTCAGGTGTCTCTTCCTTATCCTCACCTGAATTGTCATCTCCTTCTATTTCTGGATCAACGGTTTCATTGGTGAAAGGGTCCTCACCCTTGAGGTATTTTTCCAGCATCTTCACTATGTGTCTGTTATTCAGAACACTCTTAGCCACATGGAGACTTGTTTTCTTAAACTGCTCAGCAGCCAACCTGCAGTTGTGGTTGTGGTCCATGGAGTGCAGGTGCCGCTGGAGGAGCTGGTGCTGTGCAGGAATTAGCATGTCACAGGCCAGGCAGTGTGCAGCCTCAATCTTCTTGAAGAAGTGCTCCTGGCCAATCCCTTTGAAAGGGTCTGCTTTTGGTTTTGGGCTTTCCTTTTCCATCAACTCCTGACGTCGCTTCTCAATCTTCTTATTCCTGTTTATGATATACTCCTGGAGGAACTCCACCGTCTTGTCGGGCAGTTTGGTGCTTATAAATCGCAGTGTCTCTTTGTGAAATTTGCTCTGAAGGTGTTTCTGGATTTCTTCATCTTCAAAGCTACGGAACTTGCACACAGAACAGGCAAACTGAATCCTGTCAGCTGCTCGGTCCCGCATCCTGTCTCTCCTCCTTTGCTTCTCTCGCCTCTTCTTCATTTCCTCATCCTCCTCATCCTTCTCTCCTCTCTGCTTCCCAGCGTCATAGAATTCATCCTCACCCCGGAATTCTTCATCTCCTGACCGGAAGTCACCAGCTCCATCATCATTGTCCGAAAAATCGCCTTCGCTGTCAGCACGGATCAGTTTGGTATCCGGTTCCTCAAACATTGGAAATTGCTTCCGCTTCCTGCCCATACTGTCTGGTCCAAAGCGCTCAAACCCTCTCCTTCTGGGCCGATCTCTTATCCGAGTCTGTGATCGGCCACATCCATAAGGCATGGTGTTGTCGTATCCACCTGTCCCTTGCATTCCCATCATGCCATAGTCAGGGGCCATGGACTGGGAGAAGAGGGAAGGGGGAGGCCTGCTTGGGGAAGGGCCTCCCAAGCCTCGTCCACCTGTGTAGTTTAGCTCATTCCAGGAAGTGGGCTCAGTGGAAGCTGAGGGTGGCATGAAGGGATCACTACGCATGAAAGTGCTTGAACTGCTCCGGTCTTGGAAGCGGCCTGGGCCTGGGCCTGGGCCTGGGCCCTGACTCTGGCCCCGGCCTCGCATGAAGCCATCGAGGGACCCTCGCTCCCGGGCTGGGTCCCGGCAGTCACTGTACTGCCCACCAAAGCTGCCATTGCGGTCAGTCCCCAGGTCGAAGTCATAGTCATAGTTGTAGCTGGGGCGGTACGGATTATGTTCGGGCAAACAAGGCCTGGAATCATACGACTCATATGGCTGGAAGCGGAAGGAGCTCTCCCGGTCCTGCACGCCCTCCCCACCGCTGCCGCTCCCGCCCCTGCCTCCTTCCTTGGACATCATATCCAAGCGCTGGTTGATCTTGGCAATGAGAGAGTCAGAATTGTCGGTGCATGGTTCTGGACCATAAGAGGCCATGTGCATGGAAGGGCCCCCAGCTGCCAGGCCACCATCACTGGCTTTGGTAGCCTCCCATGAAGCTGGACCATAGCTGTATGTTGCTCCTGCAGTGACATTGGTGTTCTGGGCACCATAATAATTGTAGTTGTCATAACCTTGCCAGCTGGCCACACCACTTCCATATGTGCCCTGGGTGTGGCAGGTCCAGCACTCCAGGCCCCATACCCTCCGTAGTCTTGCTCCATGTCTCCTGGAAGGCATTAGTTTTGCAATTTTTTCAAATAATTCAGAAAAATATTTTTATATAGATAGAAAAAAATGGTAAGAAAAACATGTTAACTATATGAATCTGTCTAAAGGGAACTTTTACATCTTTTGTAGTTATATATTTTTTGTAAATTTCAGATTTAAAAAGTTAACATACATTAATGTGACCCAAATTTAGGCTTATTCTGTAACATAAAAATAAGAACTTTACATCTGATGTATATAGATTTTTAAGTTAATCTTTTAAAATTAATTTTATTTGTACATTTAGATATACATAGTGATCACAATCATAGGGAATTTTGTACCTCTACATAATAATTTTAATTCTTCTTTTTTTCCCCAATCCTCTCTGCCCTCTCTTCAACCTTTTATGCACTCCTTATTTACAAAAACGTTTTTATTTTTCCTTCTTTTTTCTCCTTTCCTTCTTTTGTATCCAGCTGTTCTACTGAATTTGCTTATTAAATCTAGAAGTCTTTTGTTGGAGTTTTTGGGGTTTGTCTATGTAGAATATTATCAATTTGCAAATATTCCTTTCTTAACCACATTACTTTTATTTATTTCTCTTGTCTAATTGTTCTTACTAATGTGTCCAGAATTGTATTAAATAGGGAGAGCAATAGTGGACATCCTTGTGTTATTCCTGATTTTAGAAGGAAAGCTTTCAGTTTTTGATCATTTAGTTTTTTGTTGGCTGTTCATTTGTTATAGATTGGTTTTACCAGATTGAGATAGAGACAGTCTATTCCAATCTTCTGTCAAGTTGGGTGTTTTTTGTTTTGTTTTTTTTTAAATCATGAATGAATGTTGGACTATGTCAAGTGGTTTTTCTATATCTGTTGAGATGACTATGTGGTTTTTTCCCTTGTTTCTGCTAATATGATGTATTACACCTATTAATTTCTGTATTTTGTACCATCCCTGCATGCCTGGAATGAATACTACTTGGTCATGGTGTATTATCTTTTGATGATTTGCTGCATTATTTTTGTTAATATCTTATTGAAGGTTTTTGCCTCTATGGTTATTAGGGAAGTTGGCCTGTAGTTCTCTTTTTTGGTTGTATCCTTCTCTGGTTTGGGTATCAAGGTAATGCTTGCTTCCAAGAATGAGTTTCATAGTATTACTTCCCTTTCAATTCCTATAAAAGCTTTGAGGAGTAGTGGTAATAAATCTTCTTTAGATTTTTTTTGTAGAGTTCCATAGTGAATATGTCAGGACTTTGGCATTTCATTGTTGGTAGGTTTTAAACTACATCTCCAATTTCATTGCCTCATCATGGGTTATTTAGAATTTTTATATCTTCACTCAGTTTTGGTAATTCATGTATAGCTAAGAATCTATCCATTTCTCTTGTGTTTTCCAACTTATTAGAGTACAGGTTCTCAAAGTAAGTATAGATCATTGTCTTAGTTACTTTTCTTGCTGCTGAGACAAAATATCCAACAACTATAGTTAAAAGACAAAAGATTTATTTGACTTACGTTTTGCAGAGGTTTTAGTGAATAATCAACTGGCTTCAAGGCAGGGTGGCATGGAAGACAGGCATCATAGAGGAGAAACAATTCATAGCAAGCAGAAAATAGCAAAGCAACAATGAAGCCACAGCTATT
Source organism: Ctenomys sociabilis (assembly GCA_004027165.1). Lineage (NCBI taxonomy): Eukaryota > Metazoa > Chordata > Mammalia > Rodentia > Ctenomyidae > Ctenomys > Ctenomys sociabilis. The sequence goes on along the minus strand of PVKA01024410.1, from coordinate 20,998 downwards.
TCTGTCCCTTGCATCATATTCAGGCTGCCTGGCATGTCCATTCCAAAAATTACAAAGAGGGATGGAAAAGACAGAGCGCAATACAAGTCCAAATCCAGAAAGGCAAACATTAAATCTCACATTTCCACTTCCGACATTCAGGCAATCTGTGGCAAACTATGAAATGAAAAAGGCTTGGGTGGCTCCTGCTTACAAGGACTGTAGATGTTTGTAGCTCCCATGGCTTCTCTAGAGACTGTCTCTGCTCCATCTTTGCAGTTTTATTCAGATGATCTATGTTTCTAGTTTATCCAAACTTATGGGGTCTCCTTTGTACTTTTGGCTTCATTACCCATGGCTTCATATAGTACCATCTCAGGAGCACATTCTCCTGAAATATAGGTGGAATCCTTCCTAATCCCAAAACTCTTCTATTCTGCATTCAGCTAAAACCAGTTCCATGTAGATGATGCCAAAGTTGCCACCAGCTAGAACAATAACCAGGCCTCCCTCCCCCTACCTCCCCCTCTTGGCTGAGAAGGTCAATGCCTATAAAGCAAATGCCTAGGAACAACTCTCCTAGACCACAATCATTCTGGAAAATGTGATCTCAGGCTCTCTTCTCAAAGGAAATATTTTAATGTTTTCAACCCTAAGACTGAAAAGTCTGGAGTCCTGCTAGTTCTTGTGATGTCCTCAGGCCATCTTTTCTGTTGTTTTCTTAATATTTGACTTTTCATTGCTTGTCTTTTCCATAACCAATTTCTGTTTTGCAAGCCACAACTTTATTGGATTTTCCTTTCTAGCAAAACTCAAAACATTTTAAACCATTCTGCTGGGCTCTGTTTTTGATTCTTAATGTAAATCTGGCTAATAACCCCCAACAGTAGCCATGCCACTACCTCAACATTAAACTTATTTGAAATTTCCTCTGTAGGATTAAGTCTGCCACCCTTAATCTCAGATTCACGCAAAGTTTCCAGGCATTAGCAAAATACAGACATTCTTTTCCAAGGCATAATATTAATTGTCTGGAATTTAATAGCCAGTGTAGTCCTTCCCAGCAGAAATCTGTTGAACCTGTTCTTTTCTGGAAGAATTTCTGTTAGCTTTCTCTTCTCATTTCTGACCCAAATCCCCCATCAAGTATCACTTAAGGAGTTCTAGCTCTTCTTTTTTCTCTGAATCTTTCCAAACTCTTCCCACATGTTATTTACAAAGGATCCTGAATCCTATGATCAAGTATGGTCACAATAGTGACCCCACAGATACAAAATTCTCTCACTTTTCTCATTACTGAGACAAAATACCCTACAACCAAAATTAAAGGAGGAACGATTTATTTTGTTTACAGTTTATACAGATTTCAGTCCATAATCAGCTGGCTCCAATGTAAGATGTCACAGCTTCTGGCATTGCAACAGGGAAATAGTTAATGGTAGGCAGAACACAGCAAGGCAACAACAGAACCACAGCTCTTTCTGTCCCTTACATGTTATCCAGGCTAAAAATCAGGAGATAGCACAAATAACATAAAAATCTGTTCACATCCCAAGTATGGAAAAAATAATTTGATGTATAGGGGCTGAGGAAATGGCTCAGTAGAATAAGCACTTGCCTGGCAAGTGCAAGGGCCTGAGTTGAATCCCCAGTTCCACCAAAAAAAAAAAAAAAAAAAAAAAAAAAAAAAAGAAGGAAAAAAAAGAAAAAGAATTTGATACATAGAAAACTGAAGCATATACTCCAATTATCCATGATCAAAGAAAGTCTACCTCAAGGTGTATGATAGTCAAGATTCAAGAAATGCAACACAAGCATAGGATATTAAAATCTATTAGTGAAAAGAAACAAAGCACCTGTAAAGAAAAGCTAATTAGAATCACAGTGCAGACCTTTCATGCAGTTATAGGTGGGGATTTTTCAGAGGAGCCTGGATCTAAAATGTGTGGCGGTGGGATTGAGTCATGGTGTACTGCTAGGATAAAGGGCACTAAGATTAAGGGTCTGAGTCCTGTCAACCCTAAGGTTGGATAAACTACCATTTATTCAACATTAAAGTGAAACAATGTGAAGGTTATGGATTTGGCAAGTTTTTAGCCAACCAGCACATCATAATATTTTAAAATATACAGTATTGGAAAATCTCTATCAACATAATAAACCAAAGGGCTTCTTTATTATTTCCTTAACTCTAATTGTCCATCAAAGAATTCATGCTGAAGATGAAGGTACTGTCTCTGGATATATACACCACAATAAATACTGAAATATATATACTGGAGAGAAACATTATGTATTGTTTGTCTTAGTCACTTTCTCACTGTTCTCACAACACCAGACAACAAGAGGAGAAGTTTTTCAGACCATAGTAAAATGACTCCAGTGCAGAAACAGCATGGTATAAGGGCCTGGGAAGAGAACAGTTGCTCATTCCACAGCACCAAGGAAATAGGAAAAAAAAAAGAGGAATTGAGGACAAAAATGCACCTCTCCATGTTGTATCCATGGAAAACTGCCTTTTCCTACAATGCCTTGCCTTCTAAGACCATTTTCAGCTATGGATTCATCAGTAGATTAATGCACTGATAAATATAGGTCTCCTCTGATTTAGTTACCTGAAAGATCCATGACTTGGACACATGAGACTTTAGGAAGACATTCTAGATCTAAACCATATTATTTTTCCTTGGCTTCCTAAAGACTGATATCAAACTTATTATGTAAGATTCATTTAGTCAATATCTTAAGACTCCTCAAAGTTCCAGCATTTCTGAGAAGTCCAAGTATGAAGTCTCCTCCAATGCTCAAGGCAAATTCTTAGTTAGGAAAGTCCCTCCACAAAAAATAGGAAAAAGTTAAAAATGGTTAACACACACTGGTGCAGGGGAAACATTCCCATTTCAAAGAGGGAATTAGGAGAATAGAAATAGGACTTCTGCAAGACTAAAACCCAAGACCACAAACATTAAATCCAGTAGTTCTATGTCTAGAGAAAGTTGTGGCAAGATGTGAGCTACAAAGATCTTAGGAGTCACTGCTCCTAGAGCATTGACACTTAAAGCCCTTAGGACCACTCTCCTGGGTTGGCTCTGGTTGTTGTATGTGACTTTCTTAAAAAAATGCTCAAACCTGGGCCAGCCAAATAGCTCAGTGGATTAAAGCACCTGCTTAGAGGGACACAGGGGCAGGTGTTCAACCTTTGGCCTGCTGTGCTGGCCCCACCCCTGGGGTGTGCTGAGATAGTGATTGAGACTGGGCATGGTGGCATGCTCCAATCATCCTAGTGCTCGGGAGGCTGAAAAACAGGAAGGATTGCTACATGTCCTATCTGTGTAATGAGACCCTGTAGACCCTGTACTAAATACATTTTTAAAAAAATGTTCAAACTTAGCATCACCAACATCCTGTGGGACTCCACTGTACTTTTAGCTTCATTCTCACAGCTTCCAGCACTGCCTTCTCAGGGTTACACTGCCTTTCATCCTAGGCATTCTTTTGAAGTCCAGATGGAGGAAGCCTCCATGACTCCACAACCCTAGCATTCTGCATGTTATAAAACCAGCACTATCCTAGTGATGCAAAGGGCTACTGACAGCTGGAGAAGTAGCCAGTATATAGGCTCCCTTGAATCATCACTGGTGAGGCCTCTGTGTGCCTAGATAGCTAGATTTGGGGATTTTCTTCTGCAGCTCAGAAATAGCAGGACACTGGGGATCTATTTTCAAATGTTAGCATTACAGTTTTCACCATGCTGCCTGCAAAGGGTTGAATCTTTCTGATCCCTGAGATGCCCTCAAACCATCTTCTCTAGTAACTAATGCAATGTACTTGACCTTTTAAAAATGCTACTCATTGGGCAGGGGAGATGGCTCAGTAGAATAAGTGCTTGACTGGCAAGTACAAGGGCCTGAGTTCAATCCCCAGTTCCGAAAAAAAAAAAAAATGCTACTCTTTAGCAACCAGACTCTCCCAAGAATCAAACTTTGTAGGTACTTCTTTGTGGTAAAACTTTAGGCTTTTTATATATGCTTTTTTCCTCTTGTTTCTCACTATAAATCTAGCTAAGGCAGTCAGAAGCACCATTGTCCATTTGACAGAACATTTGACTATTTTGAAATATCCTCTTCCATATTAATTAATCTACTCTAGATTAATTAGTCTAGAGACTAATATTAGTCTTGCTTAAACTCATAGGGCATGGGCAACATTTTTGCCAGAATATAACACCAATGGCTTTTCACCCAACTGGCAATGAAGTCCTTGTTCCAAACTGAAACTTCCTGAACCTGGGCTTAACTCTGCACATTTCTTTCAGCATTTTGATTGTCTTGACTTCAAACAGAGCTGTTATCAAGCTCATCATTCTAACTGGCATCTCCAAACCTTTCCACGCTCTTTCCCCACACCAAAGGCTTCTGCACTAATGGTCAGGAACAGTCACAGAAATGACCCTACTTTTCTGGTACTAAAATCTTTCTTAATCACTTTCTTGTTGCTGAAACACATCACTCAAAAACCACAACTTAAGGGATAAGATACCAATTTGGCTCACACTTTTAGCCTATCATCAGCTGTCTCCAAAGCAGAAATAGCATGGTGGAAGGGTTTGGGCAGAGGACAACTCCTCAACTCATGGTAACTGTGAAACAGAGAAAAAGGGAGGTGCTGGGAACAAGAATATGAATTTCCAGGTCATGCCCATAGTGAACTACCTTGTCCTATCAGGTCACACCCCTAAGAGCACATTCAACTATGGATTCATCAGTGGATTTACACACTGATGAGTATAGCAGCCCTATGATCCAATCAGCAGGCCTACTGCTGGACACCTGAGACTTGGGGAGACAAAAGTCATGAATGTGATCAATGCTTCAGTTGGACATCAAAACTTACCAAACATTGTTGAATTTATATTCACTCTACAAATATAGCAATTCTAGAAAAATAACTCAAAACATTGTCTACATGAGGATATGTTCTGAAGAAAATTCAGATAAATACAACAGATAAGCCAGAGATAATATAAAAATCCCATAATCAAAAATAAATAAATAAATAAATCCCATAATCCTCGTATTCTGGAAGGCTGAAGCAGGAAAATAGCAAATTTGAGCCCAACCTGAGGAACCTAGCAACTTAACAAGATCATGTCTCAAAATAGAAAAAGACTAAAGCTGCAGTTTAAGATAAAGTACTTGGATTTAATTTTCAGTACTACTAAATAAACAAACAAATGCAAGGAGGCATTCAGCAGTGGTCTAGATAGTCCGTGAAAGAATCTATATAGCAGAGAGATCCATTTTCTAGTGATGTAATAAATGTGGGAAAGCCTTCAGAAATAAATCCTTATTGTACACATTGAAATGTATGATTACAATGAATAGGGCAGATATTTTTCACACATCAGACTTCACAGTACATCAGGTAACTCACACTGGGAAGCACTAAGTACAACAAATATGGGAAAGCCATCAGAAATAAGTTATTGTACAACACAATTTTCATACTAGAGATAACTACTTAAATACAGTGAACACAGAAAGGATTTATTCCACTCCTAAAATCTCATTGTGCACAAGCAAATTCACACTAAAATGAAACCTTACTTGTGTAAGGTTTCATTGTTGCTAAGATCACAGTTGTTTATTAGAGAATTTATTCTGGGGAGAAATTCTACAAATGTATAGTTTGCTTTCTTGAATGCAAGAAAGCATTAACTCATCCAAATGGAAAATCTCTGAGAATATAAGAAAGTTCATATTGGAATAAATTCATGTAAAATATAGCAATTCTAGGAAATTATTAAGAAATAACTGATATCCTCTATTGTACATCAGAGGACCCATTCTGGAGGGAAAAGCATGAATAAGTCAGTCAGAAACCTTTTAGTAGTATGTCACAGCTCACTCTACATAAGTAAACCTTTAATGATGAGAAAACTTGAGAATATAATCAATGTGAATGCTTCACAAATTTAGACCTTCAATGCCAATCAAAAATACATAGTGGTGGGGCTGGGGAGATGGCTCAATGGAATAAGTACTTCCTTGACAAGCACTAGGGCCTGAGTTCAATCCCCAGTTCCGGAAAAAAAAAAAAAAACCACAATAGTGGAGTGCTGGCCAAATAGCTCAGTGGATTAATGTGCCTGCAAGCAGGTGCAGGAGCTGGGAGTTCCATTCCCAGGCCTGCTGGGCCAGCCCCACCCCCAGGGCATGCTGTGATGGCAACTGAGATGGGGTGTGGTGGTACACGCCTATAATCCAGCTCTTGGGAGGCTGTAAATAGGAGAATCACTGTGAGTCGGCTCTAGTAGTAAGACCCCGAACACCCTGTAGACCCTTCCTTAAAATACAGAAAAAAAGATAGTGGAGAAAATCCTTTAAAAGTGATAATGATGGGGCCAGGGCGATGGCTCAGTGGAATAAGCATTTCCCTGGCAAGGGCCTGAGTTCAATCCCCAGTCCTACCAAAAAAAAAAAAAAAAAAAAAAAAAAAAAAAAAAAAAAAAAAAAAAAAAAAAAAAAAAGTGATAATGATATAAACTTATTCAGCCAAATTATGTTTGTTACAGAAAATCATGCTGGGAGAAACCTTATAAATGTGAATTTGAAAAACCCATCAGTATAGGTATTTATTCTATTGTTCATTTGAGAACAAGTACTAGAGAGAAATCTTTATACATGTAAGGAATGTGGGAAGAGTTTTTAACAGTATATTGCTGCTTACTCTTCATTCAATAATTCATACTGGTAAGAAGCTATATATATAGACACACACACACACATGCACACACATATATAGACATATTATATATATGTCTAAGGAATGCAGAAAAACCTTCAGGATTAATTACTGGCTAATTATGCCGACTCAACTATATATCAGAAACCACACTGGAGGAAAAAATCCTTATAAATATAATGCATTTGAAAAGGTTTTCAGGAGTAGCTTGAGCCTTACTCTACATATAAAATTAAAGATTATTAATATAAACAATATGTCATTTAATGTCAATTCTCAGAGCACCATAGGCCACATGCTAAATAAAATTTAAAAACACTCAGGAATTACAGAACACTTTTTAATCAAAGAATGCATTCCAGAGTGAAAACTTAGACCATAGGAAATATTTTATTATATATATATAATATATAATATCAAATATTACAGTTTGTCAGAAAATTTACACTTAAGGGAGTAACTGAAGTGCAACTGATATGTTTTTTAGATATCATAATCATCCCTTCAGCTTTCACTAGTTTATAAAACATTTTGTAAGGCAACCATTTAATGCAGTAAATGTAGGAAACTATTTTTAAAGTATGTGCAGATTGTCCCTGACTTACAATGATTTCATTTTACAGTGGTGAAAGAATACATACTCAACAGAAATAATATTCTTGTTTTTAATTTTGATCATCTTCCAAGATTGTGCTATTTGATTTAATATTCTCTTGTTATGCTAGGCAGTGACAGCCAGTGCTCTATAGCATATTGTGTTCTTAAATTATGATACTCAGCATATTAGATTATAGATACACTATGTTATTTTCAATTGATGTTGGGCATATTGGGATATAGTCTTATTAAATATCAGAGAGAATCTGTATTCAACTTTTGAAAAACTTGGCTGTCTCCCCCTCCCTCCCCCCACCTAGGGGGGAGGTTTATGATTTTTTTTGTCTTGTTTTTGTTTTGCTTTTCATTTTTTTGTGACAGATCGGCTTCAAATTCACTATAACCTAAACTAACTTTATGGTGAACCTCCTGATTCAGGCCTCCCAAGTGCTGGAATTACAGATGTGTGGCACCACATCTGGCTCAATAGTTTGGGGGGGCATGGGGAGAACTAGGGTTTGAACTCAGGCCCTCCCTTATTCTACTGAGCCATCTCCCCAGCCCCTGGTTCAATTTCAAACTTTAAAGAGTTTAAAAGTACTGACTTCTTCTTCTTCTTCTTCTTCTTCTTCTTCTTCTTCTTCTTCTTCTTCTTCTTCTTCTTCTTCTTCTTCTTCTTCTTCTTCTTCTTCTACTACTACTACTACTGCTTCTACTGCTTCTTCTTCTTTTTCTTCTTCTTCTTCTTCTTCTCCTTCTCCTTCTCCTTCTCCTTCTCCTTCTTCTTCTTCTTCTTCATCTTCTGTGTAGTCAGATCCTGTACTAAAGACTTTTTTTAAAAAAAAAATCTGCTGACCTATCTGGCTGGCCCTCTACTACTTCTTTAACATAAATATAATAGTATTAACACAATGAGAACCTGAGTGAAAAGTCATAAAACATATATTTTAGCACAGAAAAGATATGTTAAAACTATTTTTTTAAAGATTTATTCATTAATTTATTTGGTACAGGGTCTCACTATGTGATCCTCTTGTCTCAGTCTCCCCAGTGCTGGAATACAGGTGTGCACCACCATACCCAGTTTTGGTGGCCAGCATTGCGTGGTACCAGTGTGGCATGTGGTACTCGGGATTGAAACTGGGTCCTTGCACTTGCCAGGCAGCCACTTAGACCGCTGAGCTATCTCCCCACACCCTAAAAAATTTTAAATTAATTATGAACTTTAAAAGTTTCATATTACAAAAATAATAAAGATGCAGAGCAAAAACAGTCTTTATAATCCCTCATTCCTACAAACATTGCATATGATTTTTTTTTTGCTATATTCGGTCTTTTTCAGAATAAAGTAGCTTTTTTACTGTAGTGTCTCAGTTTTCACTCATTGCTGTGACAAAATGCACAACACCCAAAATTAAGGAAGAAAAGGCTCATGGTTAGTGGAGGTTTAAGTCCATAGTCAGCTGGCTTCAAGACAGAGTACCGCAGAGAAGCAGTTCATGGTGGTAGAAAACAGCAATGTGCAAAGGGAATGGCAGAAGCTGTAACTTCTAGCAAGCCCCTCTCCCCTCTTTACATTGTAAGTAGGCTTTCTAGGTTGAGGGTGTAGAACTTGCACAATGCCCATGCCCTCCTCTTGCAAAGGATGAGGATGTTTACAAAGAACCTTGCCTGCCTGCTAAGTCACTTAATTAAACTTCTAAACTTCTCAAGTTGACACAGTGTATCAACCAGTAAATATAGCAATAATTTTAGTTTTGTGATAAGTGCAAAAAATAGGGAAAATGTTAAGAAAGTAAGTAATCTGAGTCCTACCACCCAAAAGTACTATAATGTGTTTATTCTGGGCTTTATTTTATAATATAATTTTGCTCTTTATTTTATAATGTATATTATATTCTGAGCTTTATTGTACAATGTCAAGCAGCAGCACTGAAACAACTCCCAGGAGTTGGAGGCAGATTTATTTTACATCAGAAGGGCACTGACTGGGAATCAATTGTCTCTCAAAATGTCAGACCTCAAAGATCCAGGGAGAGAGTTTTTATGGGATTGCAAAGGAAATGTAGAAGCTACAGCAATTGTCTGTATCTCTATATATCTGTATGTGTATATATATATATATATAATTTTTCCCATTTTATATATTTGGTACAGGGTCTCACTATACGGCTCAGACTCGTAGTGAGTGATCTTCCCGTTTTCAGCCTTCTAGTGCTGGATTACAGGCATGTGCCACCATGCCTAGACTCATTCACAGACTCAGTGCACCATAGGGGTGGGGCCAGCATGGCATGTGGGACTGGGGATCAAACCCTGGTCCCTGCGATTGCCAAAGCAGATGCATAGTCCACTGAGCTGTCTCTCCAGCCCTATTCCTGTGACATTTGTAACAGCTCAGTCACCCTAAATCCTACCACCCAGTAATATATTTATCTAAGCTTTACAATATACATTTATATTCTGGATATATATGTTTCAATTTATAAGACAAAGAAGTAAGCAATTTTATGATCACTTTCAATTTAAAACTGGAAAATGAATGTTAGGTCTTTTTCCTTTGGGTGAAAATACAGATAGTTTCCATAACATTTTGGAAAAAAATCCTGTGATTATATTTGTAAAAGTGTAGTCACAACATAAAATATACAATCCGAATAATTAAAGGATTCAGTCTGAACTAGAGTTAAATCTGTCCTTCACTAGCTCATTATTGGTTTGAACATGTAATCCTACAGCACAAGACATCATGAACAACTTTACCGTCTTTCTTTTGCCTTATCATAAGCTGCCTAGAGTTCCTCCAGGTTTAAGCTAGCAGAGGAAGGCAAGATAAGAAAATACTGTACTAGACTGATAGTATTGTAGACTTGCTTTGGGCTCAATGAACTTCACAGAAGTTAAAGATGGCTTAGTATTTCTGTGTGTCTTAAGCAATCTTTCATAACTGTGTAACTCTCTTGATGTGTGCTAAAGTATATTTGTACTATTTGTCTAGTCTTTCCTCAGCTCTTAGCCTCTTTTTCTAAAGTACCTATTTACTCTCTCAGGTAGCCCTCAGATACAGAATTCAAGATGGCCCTATTTGTAACTCCCATTTGACCTTCAATTGACCCATGCTCATGTGATTCATATTTTGAGTCAAAGAACTCAAATATAAATCATTAATATAACCACATTTTATTATCAATTATACATCTCATCTCTTAGATTTCATAAGAGGTCATACATCAGATGTCTCTGTAGCCTTTGACTGTGCAGAGAAAAACATATCAAAAACTCCAAGAGAAAGTCAGAGTCTTTTTATGTAATCTAGTTCATAACCAGTTATAATTTTAATGGGAAGGGATATTTTAGGAGCCATTTAATCAATTCTTAGCCATCTGTTTTAAAATCTGGACCTTGAAGTTCTTTGTTACATGGAGCCTTTTACCTTTACTACCATTTTCATTTATTTATTTATGTATGCATTCATTTAATATTTTTAAAGGTGTGTGTGTGTGTGCAGGGTCTCACTACGCAGCTCAGACACATGCTGATCTTCCTGTTCTCTGCCTCCCTAGTGCTAGACTCCATGCCCAGACTCCATCGCTGGCTCAGCATGCCTGTGGCAGGGCCAGTGTGCATGTGGTGTCAGGGATTGAACCCTGACCCCTGTGCTTAACTAAGCAAGCACTTAGTCTGCTGAGCTATATCACCAGCCCCTCATTTTCATTTAATAATCTGTTCTGGATGCTTTTCCTCAGATATTTCACCCCTATATCCATTATGCTTTTATTTTAAATAAGTAATAAATACACATATATGTAACTCAGGAAATCTAAGAAGTACACCCCATTAAACAAGAGTCTATTCTTGATCTTTAAGTTTATTCTTCTGTTCAATGTTTACCTTGTTCTAATTTTTCAGTAATAGATATACTAAATTAGAATAGCATCAGCCTGTTTCTCTTTGTACATACCTTTTTAAGTGTTTTTGATTGTCAAGTAGAGTCATAGAAATTAAAATTAACTATGCCAGATTGTCTCAGTTATTTTTCTCTCATTGCTGGTACAAAATACCCAACACACAAAATTAGGAGGGAGAGGTTTATTTAGCTCACAGTTAGTGGAGGTTTCAGTCCATACTCAGCTGGCTCGAAGGCAGAGCGGCACATGGCAGAGGGCAACCGTTCATGGTGGCAAAACAGCAAGACCAAAATGGGAGGAGTAGTGGCAACAGAGAGCAAGTCTGTCCCCCTTATGTTGCATTCAGGCTGTCTGCCCCGGGATGACGTAACACTGACGCCCATAATCCCAGCAGTACTCACACCCATAACCCAGCACTAGATTATGAATTAATCACAAAAATCTAGAAGTCTGCCCATGATCATATGAGGCTTTAGGGGGACAACTCGACACAAACCATTATGTGTGTGTATGTGTATATACGTGTGTGTGTGTGTGTGTGTGTGTGTGTGTGTGTGTAATTTTTCTGCTATATTTCAGCTTGCTTTCAGAATGATCACACCACTTGACAATGCATATATATATATATTTTTTTTTTTTCACTAAACTCACAATACCAAAATGTCAGTTCTTCTCCTTTTATTGTACCTAATGTAGAAAGCTGAATTGGATGTCCCTAGGAGTTTGAGGGACATTAGATTGCATTTATCTCACAGGTTTTTGTTTCATTAAAAATTCAATTCTCAGGAATGGCCAGATAGCTCAGCAGACTAAAGAGCCTGCTTAGGCAGACACAGGGGCCTGGGATTCAATCCCCAGAGTGCTGTGCCAGCCCCACCCCTGAGGCATGCTGTGATGGCAATTGAGGCTGGGCATGGTGGTGTGTGCCTATAATCTCAGTGCCTGGGGGGGGCTGAAAACAGGAGAATCACTACAAGTCTATGATCTATGTAGTGATACCCTGTAAATACTGTACTAAATACACACAAAAAATCAATTGTTAGCAATGACAATACATAAATAATGTTGGGAGGTCAGATCAGATGAGAATCTAGGAAACCCACTGTTTTTCCTCAGGTTCCACGGCTGCAGTACCTTCTATCTTTTCCTTGTTTCATATCAAGAGTTTTGAGCTATACTTATACTGATTGTTTAGGAGCCATGAGTTCAAGGACAGCCTCAGCTACCTAGTGAGTTCAAGATTAGCCCAAATTATACAGTGAGACTGTCTCAAAAAAACAAAACTCTAGGTTACCAGTTTATTTCTTTCACTATTTTAAAGATGTTGCTCTACTATCTCCTGTTTTTTTTTTTTTTTCAGAACTAGGGATTAAGCTCAGGCCCTTGCCCTTACCAGGGAAGGGCTTATTCTCCTGAGCTATTTTCCCACCCCTCCTTTTTCTGTTGTTTTTATCTTTTTTCTTTTGTTTTTCAGATAGCTCTTTAACATAGTAGCTGAGAATCACAAAGCAGATAAAGACTTTGGTGAGCAAGATCATCAAGTTGGCTATGTGTGTTGGTATGTGCCTGTAATCCCAGCACTTGAGAGGGAGGCTCAGGTGGGAGGAATGCCATAAATTGAAGGCCAGCCTGAACTACACAGAGAAATCCTGCCTCAAAGAACCAAAAAAAAGAACCATCACCTTGGAGGTTGAGCCTAGTGCTATCTTCCAGAAGGTCAAAGCCAAATGCTATATAAAGAAAGGCATCCAACCTGACCAAAAGCATCTGATATTTTCAGGTAAACAGCTGGAAGATGACACATTCTCTTTGACCACAACACCCAGAAAGTCTTCCTACCCTTAGCGCTTTGCCTAGGAGGTAGCATCATCACGCCTTCCTCACACCAGTTCACCCAGAAGTACAACTGTGATAAGATACTCACAAGTGTTACAAACACCTGAACTTTTGTGCTATAAACTGCCCCCAGAAGTGCTATCACACCAGTAATCTCCTTCATGAGAAGATGATCAAATAACACCCTCCACCAGCTCTCCCTGCCCACGCTCCATGGCATTGGGATTTCAATAAAGTAGTGTTTAGCACGACTAAAACTAGCTGGAAAAGGAGGTATGACATGATCCCAGAAAACATGCATGCTTCTGTTCTCAAAATCCTGTAGGAGCTGTCTCTATGGGGGCGTTGTGCAGTCAGAGTAGCACAGTGAGGTCTTACTGAATCCTTCAGTGGCTAGAAATGTATTAGAAAGGGAATGGACTTTTCCTGAGGAAGCAGCTCTGACATATTTGTGGATTCTGTTTGATTAGCTGTGGAGAATATAGTTTTGATTCAACTTATGGAACCACAACAAAAGAAATAATGTAATATTATTTAGATGAGATTAAAAAAAAACAAACAAACTGTGGTTCAAGGCCCAAAAATTACAATGAAGGCGCTGAGTTTTAAGTCAAATGCGTGAATGAAAGATAAAAGCTTGGACACCCATCAACTCAACTGGTATCTGAGGTTTTAACTATGTTACACACGGCCTATATTTTCGCTCACTTTCTCTGTCTCTGTCTCTCTCTTTCTCTTTCTCTCTCTCTCTCTTTCTGTATGCATCATTGATTGAGCCTAAGACTTTGAAACTGAGCTACATTCTCCACCCCCACATTGGATGGATGGATTGATGGGATACACGCTACTTTAGAGAAGGTTTAGCTAAAAATTGCTAATTTTGCGCCAGCTATGCACCAGCACATGATCCTCCTGCCTCAGCCTCCCAAAACTCTGGGATCGCATCCTAAGCAGTAGTTTTCTTTATTTGCACAGAAATGTTCAAGGCAAAGATTGAATCAGTCTTATTTGCGCAGGTAGCGCAAATAAATGACAGTCATAGCCTCTCAACACCAGTGCCTTCAATCTGAAGTTTTGGGTCAAAGATTTAAAAAAATCAAATATATCCTTTATAAAGGATATGAGGTCATTATAAAGCTAAAACCTCTACAGAGGACAAAAACAGAGCGGGAGGGGAGGGAGGTCGGTCCCGGCGCTGAGGATTCTGGGAACTGTAGTTCCGGCGGTCGGTAGCACAGGCGCGCTGGGCTTCCCGGAGGCCACCGGGCAACCCAGCGCCATTGCTGAAAGAGTTCCCGCCCTGCTCCGCGAGCGCCCTCAGCCGTCCTCAGCGCGGCAGCCAGGTAGTAGTTCCAGGGACTCCAGGTCTGGGTTCCCTGCCGCTCCTCCCCGGTGCTGGGCTGTAGGCAGTGTCTGGGCGTGGCTGTGCCCTGCCGGGCCGCGGTCCCTGAGCGGACCCGCCCACCCGGAGAGGCGGCTGGGGCTGACCACCTCCGCGGAGGGCGTGTCGCGGGGGCTGGTATGCGACGAGCGCGGGGGGCCGGGTCTGACCTGCCCGATCCTCTAGCTCCGCGCCTTTGCTGCGCTAAGCGGGTCCAGGAGGGCCCACAAGGGCACGGAGGAAAAACGACGCGGTCGCGGAGAATGTCCGCTCTGGTGTCTGAACCACACGGGTGGACCCGAATTTCACCTTGATCACCCGCGCCATGCCTCGCTCGCCAACCCAGGCAGTTTTCCCTTCCTGAGTTATGTTAAAGCCCTGGTTTATGTTAAGTCCCCCCGTGAAGTGACAAAGCGTCATTGCATTGGCTGGGAAATGTTGGCTCATCCAGGCATTGAAGTTCTTAGCACGAACGTGGACCTGTCATTATATTTAAGTAACTATTACTGCTTGGGAACCGCAACATAATAAGTTTCTCTTTAAGCTCTTAATAATTCTGCAGTTTGGAAAGACAGATTTCGAAAGTCACAATTTTCAGGGGGAAAAAAATCAAGGAAAATTATGACTTTGGGGAAGTACCTAGATACCTTCTGCATGTCAAAAGGGTAAAGTAAACATGTAATGTAATTATCCTCATTGGCTGATGACTTACTCTTTGTACCCAAGAAACTTGTCACAGTCACATTGCTGTTGTCCAAATCAAAGGTAGAAACTGTGGTTTGTGCACCCTCCTGGGATTTTATCTCTATACCAAACTCATGTTTAAATATGCATATGTCATACTGTCTAGTTGAAAAGTATAGAAGAGTAGAAAGAAAGTAACATCATAGATCCATGTGCTGGAAGTCTAGTAAAATTTTGTTCTTTCAGCCTTTCCACCACCCCCAGTGTATATTTACACAACATTGAGCTAGATATATTCAAGTTTAAGTACCATAGATTATTTTTATTGCAAAATAAATTTTAAAAGATGTTTGTTGTTCCATATGTTTTACTAGAATGTCTATGTGACTTATCAGTAAGGAGTTTATTTCGATGGATTTGAAAAGATGATGGCTCAGTTCATTCCTAATATATTTTTAAGACATAGAAAATCTTTTAGTTCCTTGGTGTAAGGATCCATTGGTCCCTCAGTTGATCAGTTGTACTCAGGGAGAAATGGCAGCAGGAATGAGGAAAAAATAGATATGACAACAGCTGGGTTAGGTGGTAGCCTGTCTGTCTGGTTGGTGAGACAACTCCCAGAAAAGTAGTATGGATTTTTTTATACTTTTGCAGTGTTAGCAACACATGACACCGGGTTGCCTGGTGAATAATATCTGACATAAACCAGTCAGGATGCTTATCTCAGAACTAAGGTAGCTTGACTACTTTAGGTACTGAGGACTAGTTCCACTTTCACACATGTGCTTCCATGGCTCCCAGCATATCCCCCTTTTTTGTTTTGTTGTGTGAGTAATGAGTGTTCCATTATAGTTGGAGAGGCTGTGTTTAGAGAACTCTTTAGAAGACCTTTTCATACTTGATGCCAGATGAAAGATTTGCAGCTGGCAATTCTCAGAAGTTTTTAGTGATTTGTGCGTTTTACTGCTTACATATTAGTGTAGCATTACTTTTCACATTTTGTGGTTACTCTTTTCTGTTGGATGGTTAAGGTAAAGCAAGACTTGTATAGATACAAATTAACTTTTGCTATCTGAAGAATTAATCAGTTAATCTCCTCAAGATTTACCTTATACAATACCTCTTAGATCTTCTGTCAGTGTCAGCCATCTGGATAAGTCATGGCCTTGCTTGACCAATTTGCTTTCTGTGAAAATTGGAGAGATTTTTTTTTCTCCCTGGTGACTCTCCTTACTCTCCTTAGGCACAGTATACATCCTCAATCACTTTCCACTGTGGTCCCATTATCTTTTTGATCAGAAAATCAGGGACTCAACTGAATTATAGAATGTCATAGCAAAGATTCGCTTATGTCCTAAGTCTTCACTGACCTCCAAAGCTTAACTCCAAGATATTGGCCATCCGCTTAGCACATCTATCTCTAATTTTTGGTCTCTAAACTTTGTTTATTAAACATCCAGAAGAGAAGCTTAATGACATTACCCTCTAATGGAAGCAGTAAACTTAATGTTACTCTCTATCTGAATATCAAACACCTTTCACATAAAATTGAACTGCTACTTTCTAACAACCATGGATATTCTAATATTTAAATCCCTATATAATGTTAAAAGACAACAATTCCATATTTTTAGAAATAACCATATAGACAGTGTAGCAAGATTATACTGATGACATTTTATGACATACTTTTAACCAATCATCTTTATGTAACACATAAGAAAGTTTCAACTAATTAATTGTCCTTAAGTGGGATATATATCACAAGTTTTTTTTTTAAAGGCAGAGGTTTAAATTTGAAAGTTTTATCACAATAAGCAATCTTTGTTTTACATTTTGAAGGACCTGTACACTTAAATCATGAATACATTTAATGCATATGAGATTAACAATGATGCATTACCATATTAATATAATATGAAAACCTTTGTTTCTTAATTTAGTTTGTTTCTTAGTTTCATACCAAAGGCATCCTTTAACAGAAAACCTTATGGTAATGTTTTATGAAAAACTTTATCCTTTAACCAATGACCAAATTATTGAAGGTGTCTCCTCAGATGCTATTGAGATAATTGGGAACCCCTTAAAAATGAATAAAAGTTGTCCACCCCTCTATTCATCAGTTGGATTCCTGTCTAATAATGTCTCCCCACTCTAAGGAATTTTTACTTCATTAGTTTAAAGTTCTTGATGAACTGTGTATAAACCAATTTTGATATCACCTGGACCAGCTTGTAACTTAGGAGAAAGCATGCTTTTAACTCTACATCCTAAATTGTATTTTTTTTTTTTGACCAGGGATTGAATTCAGCCCCTTGAGCTTGCCAGGGAAGTGCTTATTCTACTGAGCCATCTCCCCGACCCTCCTAACTTGTATCATGAACAAATGATCAAAGGAGAAAGAAGAGGAACAGCTGTTCACAGAATGATATACAAACACATAAACAAATACACAGAACACACAAACATCTTTACAAAATAAAGCATGCACTTGTATGTATTCCTGACCAAAGTGAATTATAGTAACTCTATTACAATTTTTAGGAATTTATCGTCATAGATAAACTAGTCAGATTTTATTATTTGTCAGTTAGCAGAGATCTCATCAGAAAAATGTGGAAGGAATAAAATCTTTTACCTATAATTAATATTCATATTTTATATTTTTTGTCTTAATACTAGTAAAATTTAGCTCAGTTATTTTTATATATTTTATCACCTATTTAGACCTTAGATTTCCATTTTGTCTGTTCCTTCAGTTGAGCCCAGGGTGGACCTAACTTCATCACTGCTAATTTCTTTAGATCTGGCTTCATGGTACAGCCTGACAGCATGCTCTCATACCCAAATAGGTTATTTGTCATTCTCTGGGAAAACATGAGCATACCCTCTGCTTCAGGTTAGTAGACTGGATCCCTTCCATTGTCCAGTATGGATGGCTCACCAAAGGACCCTTCCTAGGAAAAAACTCTTACCTGATGGAATTGTCTTTCTGCTGCTGTACTTCCATCTTTTGCAGAATTTTAAAAAGTTAATAGGATATATTGATAAGTGAAGTTGGAGGGACTGATTTCCCCATTTGCTTTGTAATTGAATTTTGATTGTATAGTGAAAAACCTGTGTCCTACATTTTGGAAGAGGAAGGGCCTCCCTTAACGTAATTTTTTTTTTTTTTTTTTTTGTGTTTTTGAGACAGGGTCTCGCTATGCAGTTCAGGCTGGCTTTAAGCTCACTTTGTAGCTCAGGCTGGTCTCGAACTCACAACAATCCTCCTGCCTCAGCCTCCCGAGTGTGGGATTACAGGCATGTGCCACCACGCCCGGCTCCTTAACATAATACGACCTTTCTGTGAAAAAAAAAAAAATTATTTTAACTGATCAGAAGGATACTGACAAATAATAACATCAGAGAAATTAGCCCAAAATCTGGGTGGAGCTAATTACTATTTACCAAATAATATCTGAAAATCATTTTGGATGATCTGAATAATTTGGGGCACCATGTGTCTCTGTTTGATGAGGTAACACAAATATGAAAAAGGTGCTATTGTTTGTACATTTTTAAGTGCTACCATTAGGCCTGCATTATGAAGGGCATCATTTAATTGGATAAATACTTGATGTAAGGTTGATGAGAATTTATGTGCTAGAAGAATGTGATTTGTGATACCTTTTTTGGAGTCTTTCTTCAAATATATTTCCTCTCATGAAGTATTTTGAGGAGGGAAAGGCAGTGAGAAGGTGAGGAGGAAGTTCAGTCATCTTTTCCCTTAGCACATATTCAACAGAACCATTTTTTACATTCACCAAATAATATATTTCAAGCTGAAGGTTCTGTCACAGGACAGGCATTTGTCTTTGCATCTCCCACACAGGTCTTGATGAAGGGGGCATTTGGGATTTGTGTGGTGATATCTTATGGGGCAGGAATATCTAGTTCTTTTACAACTATGACAGGTGATATCCTTCACTCTGTAAGCATTGTAAGACATGATACTTTCTACAAAACTGGATGAAGTAACCATTGTTTGTGCTCTGTGCACTCCCCACCTATGGACTCTCTCAGCAGATGTTACAGTCCTTGCAGTGATAATAGCCATATTTCTGTTGGAAGCAGTTATGTTTTTTGCCTGGCTTCATCCAGCAGCAAACTCTCCTGCACTGGGGCAGTTTGGCTTCATGGGTCCTGGATGGTAGCATTTGCTGCCCAAGCATGCCTTGTACTGAGGCACTGTGCCTTGAGTTCACCTTCACTCCCACATCATGGAAGCTGAGCATGTTGGGAACAGCCTGAAGCCTGGGATGGCTTGAGACTTGAATGCCAGCTATGTGACCTGGCAGCTTTCTAAGAACTTGGTAGCTGTTAGCTACCTGTGGCCTGATGTGGCTGCTCCTAAGGCTGAGGAGGGTGAGGCAATAGAATGCCCCCCATAACAGCAGGTAGCCATCAGCAGCCCTAGTGGCTGGAGGATAGGAGAAGGAGTAGGAGTAGGGGATGAATGCTGGACACTTAAATACACCAGCACCTCATGTCCCACAGCACCTATTTTGATGGAGATGAGGCAAACCCCAATGAGAGTTTTCTGGAAAGAGCTGTTTCCCATCAGTTCTAGATCTATACTCATTTGTCCAGTAATACCCTCATTGATATGTAGTATAAAGACTTAAAGGTTAGTTGAAGAGAATGATAATAGCTGTGCTGCATTTATTCCTGCAGCAGAACAATTTCAGACAAAATGTTCCTTGTCCTCATAACAAAAACAAATGATCTTACTTTTTCTTAGACTGTTGATGAATATCCTGAGTAATAACTGCTGCCAAGGCAGCCCCTTCTACAGATACTGTAGCCCATTTTTGTGAATCCTTTTTATACCACTTAATTGTATTTTCAAAGGCAAATGAACTGGTTATTTTCTTGCTTCTGTGTTACTCGTAATCCTCTCACTGGCTTGTATAAGCATGCTGCAAAATCTTGAAAAGGTTTGTCAGAGCCCTGTTAAATGGAAACCAAATTAAGGGATGCTTCACCCTTCAAAGGAAACTCCCTTCAGGCCCTCATGGCAGCTATCTTAGTTTTTTTATATATTATTTTCCATGTAAAGGTCAGTTGATTGTTTGTGCTAGCAAAAGCACTCTCTCTAACTAGCATATCTTTTATAATGGCTAAGTTGTAAATGGTATTTTGACCTGCATGTGCAATATTCATACCAATTTCCTTCCTACAATAAATGATTTCCTGGATTCAAGCATGACTTAGCTATTCCTTTCCAATCATTTAGGTCCATAATCTGTTCTAGCGTTTTTACTAAACTCAAGGTACAGAGAGCACTAAGGCCATAAGTAGCAACAGCTTGCTTTAATTCTTTTAAGGTTTTAAAAGGTACTGCCTCATGAAGACAAACAATTTGTCTTGGATAATTAGGTACTTAAACATCAGAAATAGGATATGTTGAAAATCCTCCACTATATCAATAGAACAAAAACTGAAAACTACATGATCCTCTCAATTGATGCAGAAAAGGCTTTTGACAAAGTCCAACACTCATTCATGTTCAAAATCCTTAAGAAAATTGGAATAGAAGGCCTCTACTTCAATTTGATAAAAGCCATCAATGACAACCCAATGGCTAATATAATTCTAAATGTGGAAAAACTGAAATCTTTTACTCTTAGATCTTATACAAGACAAGGATGTCCTCTATCACCCCGCCTATTCAATACAGTTTTGGAATCATTAGCTACAACCATAAGACAAGACAGAGAAATAAAAGGAATAAGAATAGGTAAAGAGCCGGGCGTGGTGGCGCATGCCTGTAATCCCAGCACTTGGGAGGCTGAGGCAGGAGGATTGTTGTGAGTTCAAGACCAGC
>PVKA01024409.1:0-34280 GCA_004027165.1 Ctenomys sociabilis | reverse complement strand
ATGCAGGAAGAGATTGACTGGGCATAGAAGGTGAGGAATAAAACTCATGCAGGGACTCTGGGGAGGTGGCCAGGCTCAGCTGCTCTGGCTGACTAGTGTCACATAGGCTTTACTAAGGGAGCTGGTTGCAACCCCAAGAACAGTAGAAAATTGGAAGTTTTTAAACCGAAGGTGAGCATGCTTAGTCTTACATTTTGGAAAGTTGCTCTAACTGCAGTGCGAGCAGCAGAACAGAGGTGGATCTAATCCTAAAAACCCTAGGTAAATAATTATTGAATTTTTGATATAATTCAGGTAAAAAAAATAAGATAAGTAAGTAACTACACTCTTAATTCACTGATAAGAGATATCTGCTAAAATAATATCTGTAAATATAATATCATGTATGCACCTTGTACAATACCAAAACATTATGAAAATAGTTTGCAATGTATTAATTCATCGAATCTGTATGGTTAAGGTGTCTTGAAACTGTTTGATTGACATTTGTATTTTAATAAAATAAAAATAAATGAAAAAAAAACCCTAATCTGTATTTGTTTCTCTTTCTGTACTTGTTGCTCAGAGCTGGGGTTCATATGCAGAACTTCACAGAGTGGGGAGTCTGGGAAGGACGTAAACGACTGCAAAGCCCCGTGGTCTGCTCATTAATGAGAGCTGCTACTGTTTATGGGCATCTTTTTTTGACTTTCTGAAATCATAATGATGAGGAAGTGCCCTGCAGGAAGATAGGGACGCTGGAAGGGAGTGCAACCCAGCTGTTCACTCTTGTTCTCCAGGGCTCAGCTGTTTTTTCTCAGCCTGTGAGGCTATCGTTGGTCCAATGTACAGACCCCTGAGAACAGTCTAGAAAAGTAAATGGAGTTCAAGGACAGGTACAGCCCAATGCCTTCCTGACCCAACCCTTCTACCTGCTGCCAATGGATCTTGCACTCCCCCTACACACACACACACACACACACACACCACTTGGGCCCTACAAATGGCTCTGATGCACAAAACCCTTAGCGTACTTGTGAAACTAAAGTAATCATTAGGTGAAAGAAACAGGAAATTGGGAAGAAAGTGTAAGGGGTCATTTTAAAGAATAACCTCTTTTACTCTTTCAGGTCAAGAATTTTTTTGGATGGGCAGGTGGGGACAGGTCTCACTGGGGGACACTACTGGCCTGCTCACAGGACTGGTCCCCCTGGCCTAGGTGCATGCCACGAGTTTGTGGCCTCAGCCAGGTCAGCTCAGGGACCTGGTGATCACCAGCTGCTGGCTGTGGTTCTGCTTCACGTGGTCTCTTGGGGCTTTCAACAAGAGCCCATGCAAGAAGAGGTCAAGGCCCAGTGAGTGGACACTTTCCAGTGTCTGCTAAACTGAATGCTTGCTAATTGATAAAAATCCAAGATCACATTTAAAGGGGCGTTGTAAGAGGAAAGAAAGCCAGTGGTGTTCAGTTCTGCAGTGAATCTCACCCTCCAATTTGGGTTGTTTTCTGCTGTATTTCCACACATTCTTATCAATTTATTAAAAATCAGGGGGCCAGGGAGATGGCTCAGTAGAATAAGTGTTTGCCTGGCAAGCTCAAGGGCCTGAGTTCAATCCCTGGTTTGGCAAAAAAAATCAGTTTCACCTTAAAAAAAAACATTTGCCTCATCCTGAATGACATTATCTGTGAAATCACATATAACATTATTTATGAGTAGTTGAAGTGTGTTCTTCAAAAGTTTGTGTCAAAGTACTGACCTCTAACACTTCAGAACATGTATTTATTTAGAACTAGTATCATTATAAATATAATTATTAAGAGGAGATCATACTGTACTAGGGAGGACCCCACTTGAAAATTATTAGTGTTTGCATAATGAGATGGCCTTACACAAGGTACAGTGGCACAGGCGTATAATCTCAGTTACTCTGGAGGCTGAGGCAGGAGGATGACAAGTTTGAGGCCAGCCTCGGCAACTGGTAAAAGCTTGTCTCAAGATAAAAAAACAAGGGCCTGGGATGCAGCTCACAGGTAGAGCGCCTGCCTAGCACGTTCAGGGCGCTGGTTTGAACCCAATAAACAAAAAAGGAAGAGGTTACATGAAGATAGGGACATAAAGAAGGCTGTACTGTAACAAAGGCAGGGATAAAAGCCCTGCAGCAGCCAAGGGAGGGGTCAGGAGCCTGCACAGATACTCAGAGCTCACAAGAGGCCAGGAGGAGTCCCCTTAGGGCCTCACAGGAGTGTGGTTCTACTGACAACTGGATTGTGAATTCCCAGCATTCATAGCTGTCAGATGATATATTTCTTCTTGTTTAAGTCACCCAGTTTGTGCTAATTTGTTATGGTAGCTTGGGGATGTGAAAATTAATATTTTTAAAAATAAAGTAAGTGCTTAACGTATTGGGTTAAACAATATGAAGTTGCTACCTTTATTTTTTAAAGGTGAAATATGGCTGAATAATAGCAGTGTCATATTAAAATAAACACGGGACAATTCGAAAAGTATGTAGACTGCATCAAATTGTCTACTTGTTGTCACTGATGCATCACTGCAGTGTTGAAGACAGTGGATTGAAATGTTCTATTAAAATGCAAGGCGTTAGTTTTCCTGGGAACATCAGGCTCCAGTTAATATTTCTCCTCTATAATTCTCTTTCCTAATTTTGCATCCTTGAAGCATTAGAATAAAAGTCTTTATAATTAATTTGAAAATGCTTTAAAACTGACTAAACTGTTTCTTAACCCCAAATTTGATTTTTAAAGAAATCATACCTTACTCTGACCTTGGGATATTAGGCAATCAAGTAGTAGATTTTCTGTATAGGCTAATTTGCTATTTGTCTTTGAAGGAAGGTGTGCGGATTGAATCAAATTTCTCTTCATCCAGACAGCTCACATTAACTTGTAACTACTTTGGTAGAATTAAATTCTACTTATTTTTGCATAGAAATAATAAAAAGAAGGTAATGAAATCTAGAATTTTGAAATCTTGCAAATACTAGCTAATCAAGCGACTTCATCTGTCGTGCTTATTTTGAGCAACTGATCATTTCCATCAATCAACCCAGCAGTCCTGATAAGCCAATCATTTTTTAATCAATGTGGAACCACTGAAAAGTTACCATAGATACCAAACGCTACAGCCATCACAACAGAAAGTAAGGTTAGAATTGGAAGTGACAGGTGTATTCATCACATAGTTAACAAGCCTTTGAAGGGAAAGAGAGAGTTTGTCAGAGTCCTTAGGCTGGGTATAAAAGATTGCAAAGAACACTCAAACAATTCCCAAAGAGCACTTCAAAAGCAGGGGGAAGGATCCACTTTCCATTAGAAATGCAGGAAGATGTTTGCCTGAAATTCAAGCTGTAAGTCATAAGTTCCTTGAAGTCTTGGTAAGCTGTCATTTATCAGGGGTCACCAGCAAGTTATCTTAAGAGTAGAGAGTTTCCTTCTACCTCCTTTGCTTTCTGCACTAGAAGCAATAAGGATGGCTATGGGCCTGGGGCAATGATTATTGTCATAGACAATGCTAGTTGTATTGCTTACAAGTGTGACAATTAGAATATAAATGTATATATATATATATATATATATGCATGCATATTTACTAGTTAGTACTGAAGAATAAAATAAATTAGAACCAAGAAATATATTTTGAGGGTCATTGTACTTAATTCAGTCTTTATGTCTAGTAAGCATATTGGATAGTCTACACTTCAGCTAAATAGTAAAGGATTTGGTTCAGGTAATAAAACTAATGTACTGAAAAGGTATGCAGCACCTGCCTGCCTCATTGCTCTTTGGACAGCTGAGAAAACCTAGTTCATACCTTTGCTCCACAGGTCAGCAGCTGGACAGTGTGACAGATGGAAAGAGCCCTAGAGGAAGAGTCAGAGAGCAGAGTCCTGACACTGGCTCTGCGCCACACATTGTGCAGACAGGAGTCACTCTGGGGCTTGCGAAGGCCAAGAGTAGGAAGGTCTCCCCAATTTGCTAAAAGTTTCGTCTTGCTCCAGTGTTCTTTGCATCTGGGGTGATCTGTATGTAAGTTACACAGCCAGCTGTGGCTGACAGCGACCACAGGTCTGCTTTGCAATTTGTCGACAGTAGCTCTTATCCCTCATGTATGTCCCAGGAAGCCTGGTGCACCATGGTACCTTTATCCTTTTAAAATGCTCCTTAGGGCCTGAGAATTGTAGGAATAAACCGGGAGAGTAATTTTCCATGGGGCGTTCAGTGAGCCGCTGATGGAAGCTCTAGATGACGTGGAGCCAAAGCAGGAAGAGATTGCTCAGGCCGCAGGAGCAGCAGAATGCTGACTTCATTGGCCACCTGGCCAATCATTTGATGTTTCTCTCTTTTACAGTTTCTGGAAAGGAAGTTTTATTGGGACTTTTATTATAACAACAAAAGGTGGGATGAATCAAGGCATATCATGGGAGAAATGGTTTACTAACCAGTCAATGTGATTGAGCAATTTATATATAAATTAAAAGCAATGTAGGTATGGTAGTTAAGTAGCTGATTCTCTCTCCCTATGTTGCAGGTCATGGCTATGATCAGATTTGTCCATGGTGGCTTTTTCAGTATTTATGTTTGTATGTCTGTAGCTTACTTTTTTTTTCAACACCTGTCCTTTCCCAGCTGCAGCAGTCAACAATTTTAATGTCTTAAAAATATATGAATGCCTTGCATGCCTACATTTCTAACTTACATGAGTGGAGTGTTGTTACAAATTTCATTCTGTTACTTGTACTTTTTAAATTCACCAATAGGGCTGGGGAGATGGCTCAGTGGAATAAGCCCTTCTCTGGCAAGCGCAAGTGTCTGACTTCAATACCCGGTTCCACAAAAAAAAAAAAAATAAATAAATAAATAAATAAATAAATTCACCAATTATTTACAGATCAATCTGGATTTTATGTCTCCTTTTTAATGTGATACTCAGCAAAATATGCATTAAAACATACCACATGCTAGGAACTTTCTTAGCTGAAAGATATACTAATGAATTCTAAAAAGATCTCTGCTCTGCTAGAACATGCATCCCACCAGGATGAAGAGGAAGACAAAGGCATAAACACACAAACATTGTCATGTGCCACCTAAAGACATGTTCGCCAAAGCCAGACAACATATTCAACAGTGGTCCCATGACAATGGAGCTAAATTTTTTCTTTTGCTTAATGATAGTGTGATTGTTCTAATGTCATGGTAGGATGAATTATTCATGTATTGGTAGTGATGTCAATATAAACAAACCTACTGTGCTCACAGTTATATAAAAATGTAGTGCATACAATTATGCCTGGTATATAAAACTTGATAATGACAATAAATGTGTTATTGGCTTACGTTTTTACTGTGTTATACGTTTTCATCATTTTAGAGTGTACTCCTTCCCCTTATATGAAAGCTATTTAATATTAGACCGTAAGCTGGGTTTTGCAAGCAGCAGCCTCATACATCTCACGTCTGCAGAATCTTCTGATTGCACCAAGAAGCCTTCTTCTGTGAGGACCTGCACGACCTGGTCTGTGCAGATCACCCCCACGATATTTGGGCAGTTGTGCGGCAGCTTCCTGATGCATTTCTTGTGAAGCCACATATCTGTGGGCAAGATAATTTGGTGGAATGATCAGTGCTAGAAGCAGAATAATAGATGAAGAGGTAGTTTTTTCTGGAGGTTTGCTGTAGATCAGGAGGCTGGTTAAGGTCATTTTGAGGAGTTCAGATTTGAATTTTGTGACCAGGAGGAAGAATATTCCAATCATAGGGTACTGCAGGGGTCTTACAAAAGGCTTTCTTGTTTGAAAGCAGAACTATGTATTTCAGTGATAGATGAACCCTTTTGGAAGGAGGGCCTCAGAATACTTGTGAACTTTCAGCTTCTTTAATCCTTTGTCTACTTTGTTCTCTTCCCTGACTCACGTTCAGGGTGTGAATGGACAGAGGGCATCAGCTATGAGACCATCAGTGCATCCCACATTCTCTCTCTTGACAACAGTGAACCCTGTTTGTCTTCCTTGATCCCAGCAAATATTGATTATTTCCTATGTGCCTCGAAGTCCTAGGCACCAGGGACACACTGATAAGCTTTGCTCTCCCCCTCGCAGACTTTGGACTCCAGAATTTTCCCCTGTTGTTACATCAATGCCCTATTTCCTTGTTGTCTTCCCAAAAGTTTCTTGACAGTGAGAAAAATAGAAGACTCTCATTTTGTCCTTGAAGCTTTTCTTCTTTAACCTTCTCTTTTTGTGGTTGTAGTACAGGTTTTACAACCTTCCAAAGGATTGAAAAGGATTTTATTTAATTTCTTACTAAAGTAATCAGAATAACTAATAAAATTAAATTTGCCTGAAAAATTAAAAGCCCAGCTGAGTTTCATAACATTAAAGCAGGCTAATCTTGATTGTAATCAAAACAAAGTGTGTACTTGAAGAAATATGTTTGTATCTCATTGGCACAGGGGGTAACCCGGTGAGTGTAAGCAGGTCCCTAAAGACAGGTTGGGCTGAAATGATCATTTGTAAGAGGATTGTTTAGCAGGCTGCATATTTTTCCGTAGACACAGGGCTCCTGTGGGATCAGGTCCCTGCTTTGCACACAAACCTCTGGTTAACTCACTGTTTACTTGATGACTTGTGCAAGTTCTCCAGTTGAGCTATAAGATCAGGCACACACTTCCCAGTGGCCAAAGCATTCTCCCAGCTCCATTCCTTCAGCCATTTTCCAGTTCTCACATCTTGGTCTTATCTGTTCCCCAAGCCTCTAAATTCCTTCTTCACTGTTTTTCTTCATGGTTCCCATATGTGTTCGCTGTATTGTGACTAGTCAGGATGAATATTTGAATGTAAATCTTATTGTGGGACTGATAAGATAGCTCAGGCCGACTGAGCACCTGCTTTGGCAAGTGCAGGGACCAGGGTTCAATCTCCGGTTCTTCATGCCATGTTGGCCTCACCCCTGGGGCACACTGAGCTGGAGACCAAGTCCTGGTGTGGTTGCACACGCCGGTAATCCCAGCGCTAGGGAGGCTGACAACAGGAGGATCACTAGAAGGCCTTCCCTTTGGTAGATCCCTGAATGATCTTCATGTCTTCTGTCTCTGTCCTCTCACTCAGGTTGCTCCTTTGAAGCCTAAAGAGAGAATCCCTTGCCTGCCTAAAGACTGCTTCTCCCCTTTCAAGGTTTACACTTGGAGTTCTGACTTGCTGGATCCTTCTCCTCTCACTCCTGGGAGCCATCTGCCCTATGTTCTGCGATCATTTGTTTATATTTGTGTGCACCAGTTTTTATGAGCTGAATCTTAAGTTTTGTGTAGGGGAATGAAGGGAAATAAGCCCAGAAATTCAGCTCAAGGTCTGAAATGCTAGACTAAAGGCATTTTTACTATGCTCTCTGCCCTGGGGGAATGCCAAATGTTATTTGAACTTGGAAATGACACTATCCTCAAGGTATTGCACTTGGGATTGACATAGTCCAAAAGGCCCTCTGGAACACTAATTGCTCCATTTTGATTGGTTTAACATAGGAGAGGGTACAGGCAGGGAGACTAGTTTGAAGATCATTGGGCTAGTCTAGGCATGGGCTGATAGGAACCTAGTGTACCAAAGTATCAGGAAGGTTGGAAGACAAGGTCCTGATGACCTTGTCCTGATGACCAGCCTCCCTCTCATATTGGGTTTGTTAAATACTTGATAGGTCTTGGGCTACTTTATCAGAGCTTGTGTCTTCATTGCTGTAGGGTTCTGCCAGGGTCAGTCTATGCTGGTGGCATTCCAAAGAAGAGGCAGTAGTCAGGAGGAGGGTTGGGCTGAGGTTTGCAGAGAAGGTTGTGACCTACCCTGACAGTGGGTGACTCTGGCGTGAAGTGGAGCTCTTATGTTTTTTCTGTAGAGGATAACAAGATTTTTACAATCAGCAGGACTTCTTCTCAAATTCATTTTATTGGGCATGACAACAATAAGGCTTATTAGGCTTCATGTGGAGACTTCATTTGCCCAAAGGTGAATGCCAGGATCATATGACACCCTGAAGTCATCTTCCTCAACTGAGTAGTGCCTGGAACTCTACCTCTCAGCCTTGGTGGTTCCAAAACCTCAACTATATACTTATATTTAATCTAAGCCCAAGGGAAATCAGGGCAACTCAATATCAGGGATAACCGATGATGGATCCTTTGATATCAGGCATTAACAAAAAATATTTGGGAGAAACAGCGTGTTGGCTTACCATCTCCACTGAGGTGTGAAGGACAGTAGGAAGGACCACTCACGCCCTGACCTTTCCCTTTGCCCAGCTTATATTGCTAGGGCACCAACTTCATACAAGTGTGTCCCAATAATATATTGTCTAGGATTCATTGTTTCTTCCATGACAATGAGCTGTAGGATACTACAAGGATTCACTTGACACTTAGGCGGGTATTACCTAGAAGTGTGAATAAATTACTCCAGTGTAAGGAGATCTTTGGCAATGGGGGAAGGAGTCAGTTGATAAGTACCATCTTCTTCTACACCTCAGGACAATTCTGAAAGATGTTCTGCAAAGTAGGCCAGTTTCTGAAGTAGTACCTATTTTAAGGTTATACTTATGTATTTTTTGAAATGTATTTAGTACAGGGTCTACAGGGTCTCACTACATAGATTGGACTTGTAGAGATTCTCCTGACTTCAGCCTCCAAAGTGCTAGGATTACAGGCATGTGCCACCACACCCAGTCTCAGTTGCATCTCAGTGCACCTGGGGGTGGGGCCAGCATGACATGCTGGGGATGGAACCCTGGTCCCTGTGTCTACCTAAACAGGTGCTCTAATCCGCTGAGTTATTTGGCTGGCTTTATACTCATGTATTGTCCCTGCCTTTTTCCAAGTTTTATTCTGAGATCAATTCCTTTCATTCCCTGGAATTATTTCTGCAATTAAACCACCAGTATGTGAGATTATATCTCAGATTCTTCTTCTTTCTTCTTGTTCTTGTTCTCCTTGTTGTTGTTGTTGTTGTTGTTGTTGTTGTTGTTCTTCTTCTTCTTCTTCTTCTTCTTCTTCTTCTTCTTCTTCTCTTCTCTTTCTTTTCTTCTTTTTTGGCAGAACCAGGAATTGAACTCAGGCCCTTGAGCTTGCCAGGGAAGCACTCATTCCACTGAGCCATCTCCCCAGCCCCTCAGGTTCTTCTTTTTGAGGAATAGGGAGCCAGGTTAATCCAAGGATCAAAGGGGTTATCTACAAATGGGTTTCCTATGGTGTCAAGTTAACAGAGTCTATATTATGTGCTATATCAGAGGCTTGGGTGTGTGTGCAAAAGTGTTTTCACTATGTCTATAGGAGGACATGAACAAGAAAATGTGTTTTCTATGTCTTAATGGACAAAACAATTCAATCAAACTGAAACATCACTCTCACTATAGTCTTTCCTAGAGAATAATCATGATACCATGCTTGACTCACAACCACAATCAATCATAAATTTGAGAGCTGGAGAGGGCACTGAGCTTTAGCTCATAGCTCAAAGGACTATTAAAAGACTAATTATTGTTTCTGATGTTTGTTCTTTCTGTACAGTTGTCATATTATACTATGACAAATTTACCCCGAGTAAGAATATATTTGCTTACACAAAGACTATTTGGCTCTGTTGGAGCATATTTTGCTTTCATAATTTTTTCTTTCAACTCATTTTCCTTCCTCTTTTTCTCTTCTTTCTCATCCTTCCCGTGGTTAGCAGCTCAGTTCACTGAGCATCTCTGACCTATTCATTTATGAAAATGATCCCAGGCACATTGCCTGATTACCTTCCACTACGTTCCCAGCACACAAGCTTTATTCTTTCACTCCTTCCTTTCTTTGTTGTTATGTGTGTCCTTTACCCCCTATCTATGTCCCATTCTCCAATGGTAGAGACAAAAAAAATTCTTATGCCTTCTACTATCACGCAAGATATACATTTGTTTCTTATTTTTCCATCTGTATTTCTCCATGTCCACCAAGTGTCCTTGTTTAAGAAGAAAATTTCCAAACAATTCTATCCAAAGTGTGAAAAAGAATATAACTCTGCCTTGTTTAGAGCTAAGATATAATCTTTGTGGCTATGCCTTCAGAGAAGCTCATTTGCAATCTACAACAGACTGGGACATTTAGGGGACCCTTGGGTTTCTAATAGAGTGATCAGTACTGAGGAGTAGTTATCCTTTCTAAGTTCTAGAAAGAGTCCAGTTATGGCATCTCCTCTTCTGCTCTGAGCCCCGTGTTCGTCCTGCTGTCTGGTGCTGGAATCTGGCTTCCAACCCTTATCCCTTAAATGAGGACTTATTCAAATAGAGTATAACACACTCACTATCCGAGATCCTCCCTCTCTGGGGCCAGCTCTCTGCTTGTGGCTCTTGCCCCTCCCAGTAGAGAGCACAGAACTATCAGCAGATCTCCTGATTGTCTCCACTACTGCTCTTGGGGTACTTGGGAAGCCAGAGGGTTTCCCCAGCTACCACTGAACTTTCTTTGATCTAGGCGGACATGACTTCTAGCTTCGAGCAGAATAGATATTTGGTTACATCACAGATTAGGAGAAAATGGTCTCTCTTCTAGGGATAGCATGGACCTCAAACAATTAGGAAGAAGCCACAGTTTTATGGCTGAACTACTTTTAGTAAAGCACAGAAATTCACGTGGGTCATGGAAGAAGACAGGTGGTGTCATTCATTGCCAAACAAACAAAGGTTTCACAATTAAGAAGCCCAGCTGGGTGTGGTGGTGCATGCCTATAATCCCAGAGCCCTGGGAGGCTGAGGCAAGAGGAGTGCAAGTTCAGGTCAAATGTTGGCAACTTAGTGACTTAGGGAGTTGCTGTGTTAAAGAACAAAACAACAACAATAAGACAGGGCTGAGAATGTCGTCCAATGAGCAGACTCCGGGTCCAATTCTCAGTAACAAACTGAAGTCCTTGAAGAAGTAAGTCCTCTTCACTTCCTGCCCAGGGGCTCTGCTTCTGGTACTAAGTTTTCTATGCAGTCACCTTCTATTTTATGTATTTATTATTGAGCAGTACTTGCTGAGTGTGATTCCTTCAGAAGGGCCAACCTCTTTCCTTTGACTCATGCTAAAATTAGGGAAAGCAATTAATTCCCTGTGGAATCCATCAAAATTCTCTATGGATCCCTAGTCATTCCTGGGTCCTGAATCCTGACCAGTTGCCTCTGATAACAGTAGAAAGATAATATAGTCACAGTAGTGTGGTTTTGGAGAAGATAAAGGGTAGAGAAGATGAACTACATGAGAAGCGCTCCCATTACTCAGAGCTAAATTGAGAAGTTGGAACATTTTTGGTTCTTACAGTGCAGGCTTTAGGGCATCACTGTGAGCACCAGTGTCGTCTGAGATCATGCTATAAGTGAAGTGTGGGCTCATCCGGTAGCAGTGACTGAATCAGAATCCTGGGACAAGATCTAGCAGTCACATTCCAATA
This sequence comes from Ctenomys sociabilis, assembly GCA_004027165.1. Lineage (NCBI taxonomy): Eukaryota > Metazoa > Chordata > Mammalia > Rodentia > Ctenomyidae > Ctenomys > Ctenomys sociabilis. Next base: position 22,841 of record PVKA01024409.1, on the reverse strand, counting down.
AGTGCTCTAGACACTGCACAGGGAAGCTTGAGAATCATGAAACTTGAGGGATTGGAACAGTGATTCTCAAAAGTGACTGCTCCCATTGTATTATCTGGGAGCCCCATGCCCAAGTGGCATCCTAGAACAGTTGAACAATTGAATTTTAATTGAGTTGAAATTACTGAAGATGAGATTGAGGCTTCAATATTTTCTTAAAAATCCTTAAGTGATTTGAATGTGCAGCCCAGGCAAAGCTGAAAATCCTTGGGTTATGAACTATGGAGAGGAAATATTAATCAGCTGACAATATTTATACCTGACTTCAGCTTTGCCAACTCCATGTCCTCTGTCTTTCCAAATTTAGGCTACAGACTGCTCAAAAGAACTTTATTTACTTATTTTTTCTTATTAATTTTATTGAGAAAGAAATAGCAAAGAGACAGTTTCAAAACAGGTTAATAGGACAGTTATAATAATTAATACATTGCACATTGTTGTCTTTGAAGTAGTTATTCATAGTACAAGACAGACATGATATCTTGTCTAAACACGATTAGCACAAATCTTCAAAAGAACTTTAAAAATGGCATCACTATTGAGTGATGCTTTTCATGTGCATATCTGTTTTAATATGTTTTTAAATTTTAGAACAATATTTTATTTTAAAAAGAGGAAAAAATGATACAGAATTTCAAAACAAGATGATATGTTATTATATTGCATGTTATTTTCAAAGTAGTTGCTCAGATTATAAGAAAACATTGATCAAAAAATGTAAGCATGTAAGCACTGTCCCTTTCAATGAACTAATAGAAATTAATAGTACGATTACCTTAGCTATCTTGCACATTATACGTATCTTTATTTCCCTTCCTTTTCTCTTTTCCTCTGTCCCAGTTTTTCTTTCATTTTGAGCAGTTTCTTTCTTTTCTCACTGTATCTATTGTGTCTTTTTCAGTCTTACGTATTCTTTCAATTTTTTACAGTAGAAAGATAATACGATATTTATACATGTGAATCGGGTTTATTTCACTTATGAGCATAGTCTTTAGTTGCATCCATTTCCTATAAAAACCTCAAGTTTATCTTTCTTTATAGCTGAGTAGTACTCCATTGTATAAAAATACCAAATCTTTTTTGTCCATTTCTCGGTTGTTGGACATTTGGGTTATTTCAAGATTTAGCTATGACAAATTGTGTTATAAACATGGGTACACATGTATTGCTGTAGTATGATATTTTAAATTCTTTTGGGAAAATACTCAGAAAGAGAATAGTTGGGTTGAATGGGACCTTTAACCCTGTTTTGTTGAGGAATCTCCACACTGATTTCCACAATGGTTGCATCAGTCTATACTCTCACCAACAGTGAAGAAGGGTTCCTTTCACTCCATAGCCTTCCCAGCATTTGTTACTGGTTGATATTTTGATGCCATTCTTTTGGGGGTTGGATGGGATCTCAGTGTTGTTTTAATTTGCCTTTCTCAAATGGCCACTGATGTTAAACATTTTTTCATATATTTATTTTCCATTTGTATTTCTTCATCTGAGAAGTATGTAATCATCTCAGATGTCCATTTTTGGATTGGGTCTTTGAATTTCGGGGGCCTGACTTTTTAAAAAATTCTTTATACATTGTAGATAGAAGTCCTTTGTCTGAGGGACAGTTATTTAAATTTTTTTCCAGTTTGTGAATTTTCTCTTCATTCTGTTGGTGATTTCTTTTGGTGTGCAAATTATTTTTAGTGGGATAAGATCCTAGTAATTGATTTTTTTGAAATCCCATGTACTTTGGTTTTAGTTCATGAACTCTCTGTCTACTCCTATGTCTTCAGATTTCCACCTACTTTCTCTCCCAATATATTTAGTGTTTCTATTTATACCTTTAATCCATTTTGACTTTAGTGCATGGTGACCAGCATAGTTCTAGTTTTAGCATTCTGCATGTGCAAAGGCAGATTTTCCAGCATCATTTATTAAAGAGGCTATCTTTTTTTCTGGGAGCATGTATGGCTCCTTAGTAAAAAAGATACTGAATGTGTGTGTAATTATGTCTGCATCTTCTAATCTGTTCCATTGATCTTTGGGTCTTTCTTGTTGCCTGTACCATGTTGATGTTATCAGAATAGCTATGTAGTATAATGTCAAGTCACGGGTTGTGATGCTTCCTGCCTTTTCTTTGTTGGCCAGAATTGTCTTTTCTATTGTAGGTCTATTCTTGTTCCAAATGAATTTTAGGAACGTTTGCTCTAGATATGTGAGGTATGTTATAGCATTTTGATTGAAATTGCACTAAATCTGTAAAACAGTTTTGGGAGTATGGCCATTTTCACAATGTTGAGTTCTTCCTATCTATGAGCAAGGAATAACTTGCCACTTTCTGAAATGCTCTTTATCTTTTTTTTTTTTCAGAATATTGTAAGTTTCAATGTATAGATTGTTTACTTCCTTTATTAGTCTAACTCCTAAGTATTTAATTTTGTCAGATGCTATTGTGAAGAGTGTGGTTTCCATAGTGTCTCTCTCAGAGAATTTATTTTTTATTTATTTATTTATTTATTTATTTATTTATTTATTTATTTATTTATTTATTTTTTGGTGGAACCGGGGATTGAACTCAGGCCCTTGTGTTTGCCAGGGAAGCACTTATTCCACTGAGCCATCTCCCCGGCCCCCCCCTCAGAGAATTTATTGTTGTGTGCATAAATGCTATTGGATTTTGGGTGTTACTGAATTTGTTTATTCTAGGGTTCTTTTGGTGTAATTTTTAGATTTTTCTATGTAGAGTATCATCTCATCTGTGAACAATGATAATTTAACTTCTACCCAATCTTTATTCCTTTATCTTTCTCTCTCATCTAACCGCTCTGACTAATATTTCTAGAATGATAGTAGAAAGGAGTGGTGATAGTGGACATCCTTTTCTTGTTCTTGATTTTACAGTGAAAACTTTCAGGTTTTATCTAGTTAGTATGTTGTTGGATATTGATTTTCTTGGGTGGCTTTTGTCAGAGGTAAAGATCATCAATTAAGATATTTTGTAAGTTTTTTTTTCATTATGAATAAGTGTTAGACTTTGTCAAAAGATTTTTCTGCATCTATTGAGATAATCATATGGTTTTTGTGTTTGGCTTTGTTAATGTGGTGTATTGCACTTACTGATTCGTGTATGTTGAACCATCTCTGTATCCCTGGGGTGAATCCCATTTGGTCATGTTGTATAATATTTTTGATGATTTTCTGCATTGTGTTTGCTGGTATTTTATTGATTTTTTTTTTTTAAACTGGGAATTGAACTTAGGATCTTGTGCTTGCCAAGCATGTGCTTGTGCTGCTGAGCTATAACCCTGGCTCAGAGGAGTTTTGCATTTGTGCTCATTAAGGAGATTGGCTTATAGTTCTCTTTTTTGGCTGGGTCTTTCTTTGGCTTGGGCATCAGCATAATACTTGTTCCAGAAATGAGTTAGGGAGAATTGCTTCCCTTTCAATTTCATTAAAGTGTTTGAGGAGCACTGATGTCAAATCTTCTCTAAATTTCTTATAGAATTCAGCTATAAATCCATGAGGGTCCTGGGATTTTCTTTGTTGTTAAGTTTTTAATTATATTTTAATTTTATTGACTTGATATTGGGTTATTCAAAATTTTTATATCTTCTTGATTAAGTTTTGGTAATTCATACATAACTAGGAATCTGTCAATTTTTTCTGTTTTCCATCCAATGAGAGTAGAGATTTTAGAAGTAGGTATTGATGATCTCCTGAATTTCTACAGGATCTATAGTGATTTCACCCCTTTCGTTCCTTATCACATGAATTTTATTTTTTCTCTGCTTTAATGTGGTAATTTTTTCCAGGGTGGTGGTAACTGGAAGTCAGACTAAAGATCTTTGTTTGCTAGGCCTGCACTGTGCCACTGAGCAATATCTCTGGCCCTCTGTTTTAATATATTAATCATTGCTTTATTTCTTCTTTACCTGGCTAGTTCTGGTACTTTTTTTGTATCAACATCTGGCAAACTCTTGGAAGCTGAGGAGATACTGCAGGAACTTGTAGAGATAAGTCTAAACTAAAGAATTCCCAAAATCCTCTCAAAGGGATTTTGGAAGTCTTCGGAAAATACTTTTGGCTCTTATCTGAGATAGTCTTGGGAATTACTTCATAAAATTATAGTAATTTTAAAATTACCAAGAATATCACTCTATTGTTTGGTCCTCCTTTGAGTCCCTTTCAATTCTGAAACTGGGTCTGTCAGGAAAAAGACAGAGAGAATTAAAAATATTTTTTCCTAAATTTGAAAATGCCTAGGTCCTGAGCACACTTTCTAAAGGGATATTCAAATCCCTGGGCAGCTTTCAAACACCATAGACCTTGAGGCCTTGAGAACATCCTTTCCAAACTCCCTTGCTTGAGAGAACTGGTACCCAAGGCTCAGGAGGGTTGATACCAGCCACGAATCACACAGTGAATTAGCACAGAGCCAACATCAGAAACCAGATCTCTGATACCCACGGGGATGCCCCACCCTGCAGTACCATTCCGCCTCTTAGGTTTGGATGTCTTTGCCAAAATGGACAGTGTTCCATCCTCCTCTTCTCCAAGGATTTTTATTAAGGAAATGCCTATTTTATTTTTAAGTGGCTGATAGCCCTCATCAATTAGGTAATCGAGATGGTTCTGAGGATACATTAAGTCATTTTTATATATGCTAGAAAATGAGTCTGTAAAAGTATAATGCAGGGTAATGAGATGTCAGAAGTCTCGGAAATGAGAGAATTGGAGTATAATCATAGAGATTCTGAAACAGACTTAGGAATTTTCCAGGATTTTGGGGGCATTTTCATTTGTTTATCTTTTATTAGTTGTATAATAATTGACATGTAAAACTCACATAACCACATTTTTCCATTTGGACTCTTGATTCAGAACACTGCAGATCTTTTTAGAGGATTTTAACCATTTACCACACCTCTAATGGGAAAAAAAGGTTCAAAAATTCCTTTATTTACTTTTTCACATGTTTTATGTTTTCTAGGTTCCTTAGTGGCAGCTGTAAAAAGGGCTTTTCATGTGATCATTTCATTCAGTAATTTGTCTAAACCAAGGCCTTTTCCCTTTTTTCTAATGCCTGCCCAGCTGTCACTGCTGCCTGCTAAAGTGATTTTTCTCTATTATGTTGTCACTTTACACTCCCAGAGGGTCCAATCCTGCAGGCCTTACATGCATGGAACTCGCATTAAAGTCATTGGAAGCTTTAACATAGAAGAATGTGGGTTTGAGGCCCAGCGAGAGGGCCTGGCTATTTTGAAACTTATAGCTCAGAAGGCTGAGCTGGGTTGAAGTTAGGATGCTGGGATCTTGTCTTATCGATTGCCCAAGGGATCTTGTGGTGGGGATGTGGCCAAAGGCCTGGGGACTGTGAGGGTAGACTTGGCTTCCCTCCAAAAGGTAGGTTTCCGAGAGCCTCATATTCCAAAGCATGTTTCCTCACCCCCTGGCACTTCTATTCAAAAGTTGGTGTCAAAAGCAGGAAAAGGAAGGGCCACAAGGGAGGTCAGAACAAATTGTAAGAGACTCACTCTGTGGTGTTTTCTGAGGAAGGGATGGCCCAGTTGGAAAACTGACTCAACAAATGTCAAGGACACTGAGTGCACTTAGAAGAGCACACCATGCCCTAGTTTTTGGGAGGGGAGTGCTTGTAAAAGTGGAATGAGCCTGGCTTTCCCAGTGGTAGACTGTTTTCTTCTGGCAGCCTGCTTCTGCTTATTCACACATGGCTTTGAGTTGTGGGTAAACTGATCTCCTGTGAAGAGCTTAAGACCAAGGGGTTCTTGGGCCCCAAATGTTGGCTTTTATCTTTTTGTTCTGAGTCTTACTTCTCAGGAAGTCCCCAGGAAATGTTCCAGCTTTTTCTGGTTTGTCTTCCTTAGAACTCTCAGAGTGGACTAATGGGAATAGGGGTGGGTGTCATCTTACCAGCTTGGGGACCTGGCAGGCTAATGTCCCCCGCTAGTGGCCACAGATGGGAGAGTGAGGGTTGTTACTGGGATGGAGAGTGCTGGGATACAGGGATGAGGGAGGATGATTCTCACCAAGAAGGAGGTGGCAGCAGTGGGAAGATGAGCAATTTCTCTGCCTAGGCTGAGTTTAGGGCTGAAAATGTTGAGTTCCTAAGGAGTTTGGGAGACTTGGGGATAAACAGAGTCAAGTTAGGGTCCAAACAACAGTGGAACACAGAGTTTAGGATACGACTCCTTCCTTCCTCACAGAGCTCATAGCTATGGGTTCTGAGAGTCCCCAAGTGGTATCTGCAGAAGTGACTGAGCCTGGCAGAACCTCAAGGAGGGTACTGACTGCCCAAGGTTAGGTCTAGACCCTGCCCAGTAAGCTAGAGGAAAAGAAACTCAACAAATTGGATCAGGAACACTGGGAACACCCCAGTCCCACCCTAAAACAACTAAGGGAGACTCTCAGGGTAGGCTGCCCTACTGTGATAGTGAGTGAGGTCTTCAAGCCCCACAGGTTTGGACATTAATGCCAAAGCAGGAAGTGTTTGCATGGAGGCTCCTTCTGAAAGGGCTGCAGTGACAATGGGACTTGAGAAACATGAACAGACCCCCGAGGCAGATCCTGATGGGGGTGAGGCCCTCCTGACCCCTCCTGAGACCCTCTGCTCAGGTTGATTTCTGCAGCCAGTCCCGCATGAGGCTGGACTCCCATGTAGACACTGTCAAAGCCAAACACCTTCCCAGGGGGAAAATTCCTCTGTTGGTTTAAATATTTATCCATGTTTCCGGAGCTGTTGACCCTTAACTTCCTGCTCCCATGGGATCTATATCCATCAAGGGTTTGTTTACATCCTGTTTTATTGTAGGCATTTTACTGCAGATTGTCCAGTGACATCATGGACAAATGCTACCGATGCCCCTAGGTACATGTGCCTCATAAGACGAGCCACAGAATTATTTTTGGGGGGACACATTTTAATATTTCTTTGTCTAAAACATAAATAAAAAGAAACGCTATGGAGGAAAGAGCCTCAGCCTTGCAGGCAGCAAAGCAGGCTGCCATTTCTAGTGTTGTGCCTCGGGACGTGTCATTTTAATAGTGAAACTCAGGATCATACATCAACCTCCCAGCCTTTGTGTGAGGGTCAAATGTTTTACTGATCTATTACATATGCAAACATGAATAACATACTTAAGTATAATATGTCTATATCTTTGCATTCATACATATGTTACACACATATGAGATATACATTAACATTCAAATTTTACTTATATGGTTGCTGGGAAATAAAACATTGCATGGCATGTATATTTAGGACTGCTATTTTTGAACTATTGTATTGTGCTGCTCGCAATCTCTGTCAGGTGTTAGTTCTGTGGATGCTTGTTTCCAATGATGTTTGAATTTTAAACAAGAAGCACTGTGATATAATAGCTAAGTTGTTTTAAATAGAGTGTCCCTTGTCCTCTTGGGGAAAATGAAAGTAACAACAGAAAGCATCTTGTGTGCTCCTCCATATCCAGCTGCGATTTACCACGCAGGCACAGGAGCAAAGGGAAAGGAAAGTCGATCAGCTGTAAAGGGAACGGTGACCTTCATCCATTTCTACTCTCTTTGTGTGGCTGAGAAACAATAATAATAAATTCTCTTCCCCTGCTTACTTCAAGACAGAGAGATTTTAAGTGTGGTTTATGACTTCAGCCTGTCTTGGGTCAATCCGCTGTGCTAGTAATGAGGAACTAACCCTTGACGCCCATTAGCATAAGTGAATGTTACTTTGTTAATTCTGATGGGGCCTAATCAGGGCCAATTCTCCCTTTGGCGTTGCAATTTGGAGGGTGCAGCCAGGTGCTCTCCCAGATGTGAGTGGGGGAGAGCTCTGCCTCTCACCCCCAATCTTCAGCTGCAGACTGGTTCATGCCTGACTGAGAACCACTCAAGTGTTCCCTGAGCCACGCACCCTGCTGCATCTAATAAAATCTCACTCTCGCAGCCCTACTCCAGGAAAACAGTCACCAGGGTGAGTTGGGAGAGCCTAGTGCAGAAGGCTTGTGTAGCAGAGGCTAGTGATTGTGTCCTGGTGTCTGCCAAGATAGAGCTCAGGGTTGCAGCCTGGGGCATCACCATCAACAGTGCTCCTGCAGCAGTGGTCCAGGGGCACACTGCGCTTCTCCTTTCCCTACAGAAGGCTACTTGCTCCATGTAGCCTGTGCTCCTCTTCTGGCAGTGGGTGGGCTCGGGAATAAGTGCATTTGCAGGCATGCCTGTGTGTGCTGGCTGCAGAGAGGAAGGAGGGGGAGCAAAGACTCTAGGTACTAAGCCATGGTGAGATCAGTGACAGCAAGCAGGGGAAAGACTTTGTGGAGATGGGAAGGGGCTGTGGATAGGGTGAGATGGGGGACAGCAGTGAGAAGAGGAAGAAAGGAGGATCAAGACGTGATACACAGAAGTACCAATTTCCCATGATGACAGCATATATTGTGTGTTGCAAACATACACTAATAAAAATGTAAAAACTTCCATAACGGAAGAAATTATTCTTCATTAGCATTTAGCTCTGTAAGGCCCAAAGGGGGTCGAGGGAACAATGCTCAAGAGAAAAAGGATCTGGAACTCAACTCCAACCAGAATGTCCTGGAAATGACTTAGTCTTTTTGTGTCTCAGACTCTTGATATTCAGAAAGGAAAATGAGGTGTATCCTCCCTCTTTTCCAGAATCATTTTAGGCTTCTAGTGACTGCTGTCCTCTGCAGAGGATTGATCCATAGTTTATACAGCATACCTAAATGTTCCAAACTAGTGTTTCTTGAAGTGTGGGCTTCAGATCACCCAGGCATTAATTACTCAGTGGTCAGAATTAACCCCAGGTCTTCTATAGATATCTCTTCTAGGAATAACCAAACTTGAGCATGGGCCCCAAGGGGAACCAAAAGATGTTCTGTCCCAGGAATTTGCAGCAGCTTGTGAGTCTCATGAGGGTCAGCTGTGACAATCAGGCACTGACCCCCAGAGACTGCCCTCCAAGTCTTTCGCTGGTCTACAGATCTACCTTGTCTTGTTCTTCCTCAGATCTGGGGTCCATATTCTGTTAATTCCACAAATCACTCAACGTTCTTCCAATAAATTTCCCATTTGGCTTAAGTTAGTTCCAAATCCCAACTGCTAGAACCTCCAGGCTTCCGTAGCTAGAAGGTTTCTAGGAAACTTGGCCTCACTCAAGTGCTCAGGTCTCCCCAGTCCTAAGGAATTTGATCTTGCCTTCGGTTGAGTGGGAACCATGCATCCCACTTTGAGGAGAGGAGACCCAGTGAAGGCCTTCTCTGGAGTATCTGGAAAACAGCCATGTTGTGATGAGGCGGCCCCTGAAACTTTTGCATGGGGCTCTACAGGAAGTGGTTGAGATCACAGGTTCTAGAACTAGTTTGCCTGGCCTGCCTTGCTGTTCCTGCTGTTCATTAGTTTTGTGACCTCTGAGGTCACTCAGGGACTCAGTGTTTTCTTCTGTGCAATGGGGACAGTTATAATTCAACTCACAGGCTGTTAAATAGGTCAGATGAGTTAAGACACACTATGCTCAGAATGGTCTTCAACACACAGGTGCTCAGTGGATCTCAGGCACCATTAGCATCATCCTGATACTGAATACTGTTTTGTTATCATCAAGATAGCAGACCCATGGGGGAAACCTAAAGCTAGTTTGAACTCAGGCCCTTGCGCTTGCCAGGGAAGAACGTATTCCATTGAGCCATCTCCTGGACCTACGACAGTTCTTAAAAATCAAAGGATGAAAAGAATGTCCTGCTCTTTTTGGTGCTCCATAAAAAGATATGTTAGTGGCAGAGTTTTCTGCTGGAAGAAAGATTTCTTCCTAAGGTCGGCTCCAGACTAGACTGCTCCACCCATCACAGGAGAGATTTCTAGCCAAGGTTTCTCCTAGCCGTCAGACTAGCAGCTGCCGTGAGCTAATATGGCCAAGTACAAGATTGCTTCCTGAAATGTTTTTAATTGACTTTACACTTTAGGTAAGCTGTGGGAGCACTGTGAGGTTGAAGGTAAGGTACAGAGGTTCCCCATATAACACTGACCGCGCACAAGCGCAGCCACCCCCACTGTAATATCCCGACTGGAGTGGTGTGTTTGTAATATGTGTCTATCATTATAATACGATACACAGTGCCCTAGCATTGTGACAGTCTTATTCTCCCGGGGTCTGTGGAGCAGGCTTTGAACATACATGCCTCTTCTCTTTCTGAGCAAAAAGGGCAGGCGCTCAGGGTTTCAGAACCCCTCGGAGGGCACGGGGATAGATGACAAACCTTGGGTATGTACCACAACATCTATGTAAAACATGTCTATTTGCCCAGAGATGAAAAACTATTCACCTTGGTGAAACAGGCTTGATATTCATTTGGAGGCTTGCTTCTAAGAAAGATAAATCCCGCTGTCACTGCACAAAGAGATAAGAAAGACCGGATGACAGTTTTTCATTGATAAAAGATTCTGTCTGTATTTTAAAAGAATTTACTTTCTTCTCCTCTACTGATACCCGCATGAGTTAAGGCAGAGATATGCTATCTTTCATGTTTTTGTCAGAATACGTCATTACGATGGTGGCACTGACTCAATTGCTTCATTTAGTGAGCTGACTTAAGTGGGACACGGCCTGCACACAGTCTGGGGGACGCACATAGAGCTCTGTTTCTACGTGAAAACCAAGACCTCTAAGCAATCCTGGCTGGAACGGAAACTAACAAGAGTTAATCTAAAATGGGCAAGCGTGGCTGTGTGTAAAAGTCTCTCTAGAAATTAATCTTCCCTATGGAAAAATTTAGCATTAGGGAGACAGCTTGGTGGAATAAGTGATTGCCAAGCAAGTACAAGGTCCTGAAGTTGACCCCTGGTACCACCAGAAAAAAAAAAAAAGAAAAAGAAAAATTTTAAACTTTGCTACTAGGGTGTTTGTGAAAACTTCAATAGGGAGACATGATGGCACCATAATTAACACAGGATAAGCAAGAATCCAATTGATTGTTGCATGGAGTTATGTTGCAGTAAGTTTTAAAGAAGAGAATCTGAGAGTAGCCCTTTGTCAGCATCCTTTCTATAAAGGATGGCACAAAGAAGGAAGTTCTACTCCTCTTGACAGGTCCAAATGTGGATGAGCAAGTAGGATCCTTCTAGATGCTTCCAAACAAACCAACTGCTATTTTCTTCATCAGGTTTCCCAGACAGACTTTCCTATGGGGCAGACAGTGGACAAGAATATTCTGGTCTGATCATCACTTTTATGTATTTTATTGTGGAGAGTCTCTATTAGAAACTCCAGACTTTGTGGAACTGGGAAAAATTATTGTTTCCTCCATCCAAATCTCTGGGCCACAGAATCCAAAGGCTAATAAATGGCTTCTTTAGATCACAACTTGGGGATAACTTTCCACACTGCTGTGATAACAGGAACTGTTCTTTACCCTTTGGTAACTTAATTTCTTACCTGCAAAATGGGAACCACTCATGGGTGGTCGTGAGGATTTAGTATGTGCAAATTACTTGGCACACATCCTGTAAAATAATAGCTCGTATTTACATAGTGCTTATTATAGGCCGAGTATTGCCCTAAGAACTTTACATATATTAACTTTAAATCACTGCAGCAATCTAATGATGTGGGTACTAAGAAATATTTTTTTATAGAGATGAAATAGGCATAGCATAAAGTGCCCAATTTTGTGGCATTTAACACATTCACAATGCTGTGAAACCACCACCTGTATGGAGTTCCAAAACCCTTTTATCACCCCCAAAGAACACATGGGTGCCACATTTAAGCCTCCTTGATAGAGGAGGGGCCAGGAGGGGCTATACCTGTGGTCAGGCAGACATCAAACTCGAACTCCAGGGCTGGTGGTCTTCACTGCTTTCTGCGTGGCCCACAGCTTAGAATGGAATCATTTGAATAAAATGAATTGAGAGCCCAAGTTCCTCTGTTCCCAAAGCTTGTATTTTTCTGCAGAGATAAATCTTACGCTGAGCTTATCAATCAAGTAGCAGGAAGTGTAGCTCTCTGGTCATCCTTTGGCAGCACTCAGAGCCTGTGATCATCTCATAGCCCTGTCCTGCCAAGAGTGAGGCCCTAATTCTTTCTCTATTACTCTATAAGACATATACATCCATGGAGGTCTCACTGAGGCAGTTGATTCTACCAAACATTGTTGTGACCACATTGATCTGTCTGTAGCAGAAACATGGGTGTCCATCCTGCAGTGAAATTTCTGTGTGGCAAAGCCAAGAATTTCCCTGCGAGAGGCCTCATCCTTCCATCCTGTGGCCCACCAGATATTCATGCATTGGCTTTAGCTCAGGCTACCCAGTCTTAGGCTTTCTGACCCACAGCCAGCTTTCTGTAGCTGCAAACACTCGCCTGTAGAGAGATTTATGTAACTGGAAATGTGTGCTGCCCTCCTAAGAATTAGGTTTTGTGCCCGCCAGATTCAGTGTGGACTGGGCTGATTGCCTTACTTTTTTGTTCACTGTGTCATGTGATTGAGTTGAGGTTCAAGTCTGTGGCGGGTTCAAGTGGCCATAAATGCAATGGGTGTGGCACTCAGGGTCAGTGAGGAGGCAGAAGTACATCTGTTACTGAGTAGAGATGAAGCCCAGTTCTGAGTGGAATGCGTGGTGTGGAGGCCACTGACACAGACTGGGGAGCACGCGTCCTAAAGCTGAAAGTTCAAGAGTGGAGGGGACCACGTGAGTAGCAGCTGATAAGTGTCAGGCTGGTGGGAGGCAGTGACTGTTCCTGACATCTGGATGTGACAGAGCAGTTGAGTGGAAGCATTGTCTCTCGCTTCCTTAAGCCTTGTAGGTGGAGCATCTATTCCACACAGGACCAGAAAAAGATATTCGGGGCCCTGCGGGTGGGCACTCAGTGTGCTAAGGGTAGCCATGACACATGTTCTGCAGGGGGGGGGCACTACACATCCATTACCTGCAAGGCTCATGCTCTGAGTGGTTTTGCTTCCTGTAGCTCTGCACCCTCCGACAGTATTTTGGCAAGGAGAGGAATAGAGATTCAGAGATTCTGTACTTGGATCCTGGTTTTAGTCCTGGCTATGTCATTTATTAGTTGTGCCATGAGATCACTTCCTCGGTTTCAATTTCCTCATATGTGTCATGGTGCTAATAATACCTGCTATGTATTTTTTTTTTTTTGCAAACAGATGCACAGTGTAGCATGCACTGCGTACAGTACGCTCTCAGTGCGAGGCAGCATGGCATGCTGGTGCAGGAGGTTGGAAACATCCAAGCCATGTACCCAGCAAATTAAGTAGGCCACACACCAAACTTTAACCTTGGCCTATGCAGAGTCCTGCTCTAACCACCTGAGCCAGGAAGGTACTTGCAGTGTGAAGTTTATGCAAACATTTGGTTCAAAGATTTAAATCAACAGCAATGTTTTATTCTGGTGGCAATTAGCAACTCTTCAGTCACTTTGTAAATCCGTTTTGTATGTGCCATTTTGAGACAACGCTGGCATTATAAGGCTTAATTCTGGCAGGTAACCATTGCAGTCACCCGGTGGAGCTGCAAGCTAGTAATGGAAAAGTGTTTCATTTTAACTATGAAATTTAACACAAAGAATACAGCTGCTCAACCGGGTACTGACAGTGTATGTTAATTTGATTTATATACATGCAATGTACCATGCCTAATGTTGAATGCTGGAGGACTCCAGCGAGTCTGATACCAGCATCATAATGACAGACGACCATTCCAGGCTGACTTCAAGTGTGGGAGCACACCTCCTTGGAGCGAATAAAGCTGCAGGAGCTGGTCTAAGGAGAAACAAGGAGTGTTCTCTTTTGTAGACAGGTGAAGGCTGGGCTTTCCAAAATGAAGATTATGGCTTTTTTGACGGTAACCTTTCGGGCTCTTACAGTGTAGCTGATCAGGTTCAGGTCCAGGATCGGACTCTCAGTAGAGTCCGTGCAGTGGGAAATGGTTCTGAGATCTAACTTGGCACCTGGCACATCCTTCTTAGAGAGCAAGCCTCAGTTTCCTGTGAAGCCAAAAAGGAGAGATGTCCCATGCGCGTGACTGATCGGGAATCCCTGGGGGCAAACTCTGGCCTAAACTGATAACCATGTGTAATGCACATAGAATAAACACAGTGTGTGTGGTACGTGTATCAGCTATGGATGGTGTATGTGTTGTGTGTGTGTGTGTATAGCTGTTGGATGGTAGCCTTTGCTACTGTTGCCCTGTTTGCTGCATGTATATGTATGGGGTGTGGTGTGTGCATTATGTGTTCCTGTGGGCACACACGTATAGGACTAATGCATCCCTTTGGACTCCCGCACTGTAAGGATCATGTTAGTCTTGGACATCGTGGTACATAGCCAGTCATTTTCCTTCCTCACTTTTCTGCACTATAGCAAACATTGTTTGTTAGCACATACAAAATACCGAAAGCAGACAGAAACATATCCTGCGTAACATTAAAGCCCATTCATTAAGATGTCAGCTAGTCTGAGAGCTTCTCTTCTACTGTTTATCCACTTGCATGTGAGAGGACATTTGTACTTATCAGTGGATGCTGCATCTTGTGATTGCTTCCCACATTCAATTGCTACTCAGTCTTCATAACAGTCGTGCTTAATGGCTGCATAATATTCCACCCAGTGCTGTACCATCACTTAGATGCTCATTGTTCTACTTAAGTGGCTTTCAAGCTTTCAGTGTGACAAATAGCACCATTGTGAATCTTCCATCAGGCCTGGCCTGCATTGCCTTCTTTGAGGCTGAGCTCAGCATAAGAAACATTAATAATGTCTGGGGCTGCCTGTCCCTGGGTGCTGCCAGGCCTCTGCAGGGTGAGGGTCTGGTTGGAACTTGTACCACATCTGCCTATTTGTGTCAGCTTAGCACCAGGATGGGCCCCTGCTCACAGAAACTTCCAGCCCATTGCCCCCAATTCCCCCAGTGCTGCCTGTGCCTGCCTCTCCCACAGCTTTTGGTCACTTGGTAATGGGCCTTTTGTCCTTGTCATTAGTCTCTCTGATGGTCCTTGACCCTGTGCTTGCTCCTCATCACCTGTTATCTCCTGTGCCCCTTCCCCACATCCTTGTCCCCAGGCTGTTGATATCTGAAGCTTTCTAATTGCCGGGGACCACTTTTTCTTCCAGTACATAAATCACCTGTCACCAGTAGGTACCGGGCTGCTGACTATTTGTGACTTCTGCCTCTGTCAGTTTATGGGGAAGCCTTTAGGGGTCACCTGGAGTCAATGTTGGTCAGGGGACTATTGGTTTAGAAAACCAGAAGTGGAGAGGAGATGAGTAAAAAGCTGGACCATGCTCGCAGCTCAGCTCTATCCTGCGTCACACCAGGCCAGCGATGTCTTTCAGAACTTACTGGCTCTTGCTTCCACACTTCTGTCCCCCACCCCAGATTTCATGTAGCTTCACTTTTGAGCAACTCTGGCCCATGATTATGGTGAGAAGAAGAGTCCAGGAAATACCATTCCCCGAGTGACCAGGCTGACAGTGTGGGATGACCCAGCAGAACCGGTGCTTAACACCAAACAAGGGGTGAGAGCCTGGGGTCAAGGCCTTCTTGTGTGTGATGCTCTGGACATAAGAACATTGTCATCACGTTCCACAGTGAAAATCCACACAGCAAGTGCTTGCATTTGAAAATCAAAGCAGAAGGAAACAAGATTTCTGACTTCTTTGTTTTGCAAATCCTTAGTGGGGACCTGTGTGTCTTTCCATACAATTCCTGCTCCCTGCCCTTCTGGTGGAATTCTTGACCCCTATGGGATTGCTAAGGATATCACTTTTTAAAAATAGCCACAGAAAGGTGCATCGGTGTGCATGTGTTTGTATGTGCATGGATGTGTGAGGATATGTGCACATGTGTGTGGCTCCCTCCTGTTAGATGTTTTTCTGGGTTCCTTTCCCTTTAATGATGGTCCCTTAACCTATGCCAAGGACACCCAGGGGAGAGGGGAGCCCAGAAGGAGGGCTCGGTGAGAGACCAATGGAAACATAAGCTCCCCAGGAGATGGAACTCATGCAGCACACAGGGGGGTTTTGTTCCATTAATTTTTATTGGGCGAGGCGCATCACCCGCTGCTTCAGACTGCCTCTCCCTCAGGCACGGAGTCAACTTCCTGTCCTCCTGCTAGCATCTTTGCAAATAATTAGGGAAAGAAGTGGCTAAGTTGAGAAAGCTGTATCCAGTATAGAACGAGATCTCTGGCTTGCTCCTGGGGGATTAGAAGACTGAGACATAATAAAGGTGCCAGGTCCCTCGATAGTGAGAAGCTTGCCCCCATTCAGGTCCTGTCTGGGGTAGGATCTGCACACAAAGGTGCATTTGGTGTTGTGCTATTCTGCTTTTCTTGAATAGGGACTTCCAGCACTAACTTTTAATCAAACATCTACAAAAGAACTGGGGAAGCCTTCCCTGCTTCACCAGGAATGATGGAATTCTTCCTTAGGGGCTACCAAATATTTAGCTTTAGTTGCTTCCTTCTTGCTCGGATACAATACCTGACATTCATGACCTGAAGGAGGAAATCTTTATTTGCACTCTCATGCTCTGTCCATAGTTGGCTTGTTTCAATGCAGGAAGCTACAGCAGAGGGGCCTCAGGCAGCAAAAGCTGCTCACATGGTGGTGACCAGGAAGGACACAACAAAGGGAGGAGCTAGGAAGGGAGATGTACCCTTCAGGTCACCCTCCCAGTGATCTGTCTTTCCTGCAGACTCCACCTCCTGTCAGCATAGCACCGCCATTCCCCACATTCTCCAGTTGTCTTCCTTTCTGTAACTGTGTGGGGCTCACAAGGACATCTAAACATAAATCCTAGGAGATCTCATGTACAGGACTTCACCATTCTCTGAGTGTAGTATTGCAGGGGTAAGGGGCACAGAGAATATATGAGATACCTGGAGAATCCCTTAGTTGAAAACAGAACTAGGACATAGACTACTGGTTCCTTCATTCATTACAAACCAATCCTCTACAAGGCCACTCCTGGAGAATTTCATGCAATTCTCTTTTAGCTTCTTGGTCCCTCTCCTGTGGCAGTGTGGCTCTCTGGCAGTTTTCTGTGTCTTTGCAAAGCATGATAAAAATACAATGAATGCCATTCAGGTAACATCTAACAGGAGCACTCTTGTAAAGATCGCTGTCCATCTTACTCACCAGATTGGGTTCCATGAACAGAAAGGGTAAATGTTTTAAATGGATTTGGGACATTGAGATAGTCATGATAGTGTAACTGAGGAGACTCATGAAGGAAGACTTCTAGAACTGGCTCAGAAAGGGGCAAACATGATGGGATAAGCGTGTTCAGAGAGAGGTAGTGTAGTTTTAGGGGTTTTGGTGGCCATGCATGTTCTACTATAATATATTTTTGAAAGTTTGAATATTCACTGCAGTTTTCAATCACGCTTCCTACTTCTCATTCTTCTATACTGACCCTTCTAATGAAGTTCAGACTAGAATGAAAGAAGATTAGTGTTTTGGACTTGTGTAATATTCCTGCAGTGCAACCCCAACATGGCTGACTTGGGGATGTGGGGGTACAGTTACAACCATAACAGTAGAGCATGAAGATTTGCCTCCTTGCCACTGCTTGTATCTGAACATCAAAATGATGCTTTGTAAAAGGTAACATAGAGAATATTGCTCCCATTGTACAGATGGGAAAGCTTAAGTGATGGATTAGAGGTTGTACAGCTATTAAATGATATAGTTGAGTTCCTAACCAGGTGTTCATTATCACAAGGAATTCTTCCTACACATAATCACAAGGAATTCTTCCTACACACAAGCTGAATTTGGGATCCACAGGGAGGAAGGTCAAGGTGTAATCATAGGAAGGAGGCACAGAGATTAGACTCTCGGATTTATTTTGTGCTAGGAGGTCACACAAGGGTAAGCCATCAGCTGGAGCTTTTGAAGTGCAGATGTGGGGTTTCAGGATAAGTAGGGTGGAGTTGCCTATGGAAGTTGTGTTTTTCATTTCGTGTTTATTTGTTTTCAATTGCCCTCTCAGCATTGATTCATGCAACGAGGTTGGCTGAAGTGTCTCAATTGGGAGTGGGCAACTGTACTTTCAACCAACCTCCTTTGCCTGGGAGTTGTTTGTGGAGACAGCCTTCAGGGCAGTTATTCTTTTCTCTGTATTTTAGGGAAGGGTCTAGAAGGTGTTTAGGGTCTCACTACTAGATTGGACTTGTGGTGATGTGCCTGTTTACAGTTTCCCAAGAGCTGGGATTAGGCAGGCATCACAGTGCCCAGTCTCAATTGCTCTCTCAGTGTACCCCAGGGCCAGACTGGCATGGCAGGCCTGGAGATTGAACCCTTGGCCCTTGCTCCTGCTTGTGGGTGCTTTAGTCCTCTGCACTACAAGGGTGAACAACCTGGGAGATACTTAACATTGTCTGGAAACATTCTTGGTATAGTACATCTGGGAAAGAGATTTTTGCTAGCATCTCATGGACAGAAATCCTATAACCAAGAACAGGGACAGCCCTACAACCACAAGTAGGACAGCCCTGTAACCAAGAATTATCCAGCCCTAACCATCAATAGTGCTGGTGCTAAGAAACCTTATTGTGGACTGTAATGGGAATGACTGCTCTTGATCTTGATTTGCCTTTTGTTTTTTCTAAATCTCTAATTCTTTTCCTTCTAGAGGAGTAGAGGCAGTATGGCAGGGTGGAAATCTCTTTTCAGAATAGTTCCTTCTTGAGAAATAATTGGCAAAGGGACTGAGCATTTATGACCTCCCGTGTCTGTCAGCTTTCCCCCATGGCAGAATCAGTCACATCCCTGCCTACACCAAGCTTGAAGCTAGAGAGCTACCATGTTGCGCTGTTAGTGTGGGGGTAGCATCCCCTGATGCTCTCATTGAAACAGGGTTGAACCAGTGAACTGGTAGGGAGCCCCAACACTATTTTCAGCTGCCTTGAAGCTCAGGGCATTGTGTAACTCAAATGAACTTCTGGGTCTAATCTTTGGCTCTGACAGTTCTTTGGTACTGCTAGAATGCCTGGGGATGTTTGTTCTAACTCCTCCAATTGGTATTGAAATACTTTCCAAGTGAAGGATGATGCTGTCAGCTAGTAATCTGGTAATTACCATATGCCTGACGGTATTTGCTTCCCTTCCCAATAAAGTCAGGTCATAATCCCTCTCCTATACATAGTACTTTCCATTTCTCAGTGTGATGGATGCTAGTTATATAGAGGATTGGTACACACACACACGTACACACACACATGCTACATAATTTTTAATTGAATATTAGAACTGAACAAGAAAAAAATTAGTTCCAAGATTTTTTTAATACCACAATAGATGAGGATACAGAAACCTTAAACTACTTATTTTCTAAGTTTCAGGTTTGGTAAAAGATCAGGATTAAAACTACAAAATAGCAAAATCCTATCTGTGTGCTTTGTGTGCTAGTCAAAGATTGGACAAATGCCTGGTTGCTTGGATGGATATATCCTTCATTTAGATGAAACTCATTTTTCAGAAGGTTATGTACAGAGTTGAGCAAGCAAGATACCAGTCTACATGAGGAAGATGGGGGGCTTGAATCCTTTACCTTTGACTTAAACAGCTTTGTACTATTTGGATTTTCCTTTAGCTGCAGGGAACCCTAATTTTTGGACTCTAGAGCAAACTCTGCTTCCTCTACAAGTCCTCAAATTCAGGGATTCCTCTGGGGCTCTTTTCCTTTGTATTTTATATGCTCTCCTTAGATGACCCCAGCCTTCCATTTCTTCAGCTGTCACCCAGCTCTGATCTCTGGTGATGAATGCTCAATCTATTTTCAACTCAGGGTGTGTATGTGTGGCATGAATCCAGACTTTCAATGGTGGGAAAGAATAGGATACTGACAATAGGCTTTGTGAATTGCTGACTCATTGGGTGAGTGTCCAAGTACCTGCCCAGATCCTGAGCTCTGGCAAGCTCTCCTTTGCTTCAGGGCCTAGCTCAGTGCCCAATAGCGTAATACATAATTAGTGGATGAATGAGTCTTCATTCAGAATTGTTGCATTAATGTGAAATGCAAGAGGACTGTGGATCGCCCTATGTTTTCTAGTTGTTTACCACCCAGGAAAGGTCTTTCTAGTCTTGGTCATGCAACAGCAAAATCTAGAGGACAATTTTGAAGCTGACACCGTCCTCCAGACTTCCTGAGGCAAGGTACTTGATATAGAGTCTGGGTATTGCCATTGTAGAAAGTTCTGGAATACTTTTGTTGTCTGCTTGAATGAAAAATCAAGAACTCATACACCATCACCTGGTTCATCAGTATTTCCTGAGGATACATCTTTAGCATGCAATGGAAAAATAAGGTCATCAATGTCATCATTACTCCTGAACCCTATCAAAGATAGAAGGCTACAATGTGAACAAATATAATCACTGCTCCTGACTTGAACCCAAGTAATTTATACTCTTGCTACTATTCTAAGAATGTGCCTAAGAATCCTCTTTTCATGGATCTATTGATATATGGCATCTTGGTTATCTAATTTATTCACTATTAAAAGTAAAAGTTTAATTTATTTAACTGTTTCTGCTGTGGGGATCTCAGTACTGAGCAAAATAGACTAATATTTCTGCCTTCATAGAATTTACAATTCTTAGAGGAGACAGTAAACATGATGATGAAGTAAGCTATGTAATACATCTAGATGGAGATAGGATGAGCTAGTTGTCTATTGCTATGTAGTAAATTACCCCCAAAGTTAGAGTGATAGTAGTTTATTTCCTCAGTTAAAATATAGTTTTTGATTAGTATATGTTTGAGTGATTCCTAGCTGTGTGATTTTGGTTCAATCTCTCAGGAGGTCAAAGTCAAAATATTGACTGGGGCTGTCATAAGTCGAGGGCTTGCTGGAGGCTGGCAGACCCTCTCCCAGGATGTCCACTCCTGTGTGGTTGGCAGGATGCCTGGGATCCTCTTCACGTAGATCTCTCTAGGGTGGCTTGGGTGTCCTGTTGACATGACAGTTGGCTTCTGAGAATGAAAAGGAGCCAGCAAAAGCCATGACACCTTCATCTGACAGCTGTCATGTCCAGCACATTTTGTTAGTTCAAAGTGAGTCACCTAGAAAAGCCTTACTCAAGAAAGGAGGAATTAGGCCCCACCTTTGGAAGAAAGAAATAACAAAAAGTGTTTTGATATCTTTTAAAATTGCACAGAGGCCAAAAGGATATAACGAAACATAAAAATGAGATGCCCGCTTGGTGAAGAGTGGGTATCATTTTGGGCAGGACGACAAAAAGGCCTAGTGAAGAGGGAGAAACTTGAGAGAAAGGCTCTATACCTCTGCTAAGTCTTGACCTCTTACCTTGAAAGAGGTGAGGCGTTATTAAAAGCTCTAAGGCCCATTCTGTCTATGTGCTATGGTGCATTAGCTATATGAAAGCAAGCATGAAAGTGGGAAGGCTAACTAGGGGTTCATGAGATAATTAATGGAGAAGATCATGGCTTGTGTGAAGGTCAACAGCAGAAGACACAGTGAGGAGAGGCTAGATTCAGGATATGCATAGGTGGAGCCTCAAGATTTGCTGATACACTGGGGAAACTGCAAGAGAAAATTTTGTCTTATGTAATTGAAAGAATGGATGCCACTTGAACATATACTCATAAGTGAAATAAACCAGACACACATGTGTAAATATCGTATAGTCTCCCTAGTATAACAAGCGAAAAGCAGAAATACAAAAGGAAACGTACAACAAGTAAAATCAATTGAGTCAGATAAGGCAAAGTGAATGGCATATGCTGCAGGATACTAATCAGCTTTTCTTCTGGATGGTAACAACCTAAGATCACAAGTCAGAGTTGGAGAAATAGAAGAGCCATAAGGCCAGCCAACATTTTGGCCCTAGCCTTTCAAGGTCAGCGAAGACTCAGGACATAGGAGAACCTGTACTGCAACATCATGAAACTTAGGTGAGCTCCAAATTTTCTGAACAAGGAGATTATGGAGTCACAGAGGAAAGAGACTGAAGTTCTAAAGTGTGCCTGGGGAGAGTCACATGAAGAGAAAACTTTCTCTCAAGCTCTCACAGAGAGCAATCTGGTCAAGCATTGGCTGTGACTCATCCACATGGATGACACAGAAAAAGGAACTACAGAATAATGTACAGGACTACAAGATAAACCCTGAGAGGACTTCAATGACCACATAGGAAATATAAAGTTCTTGTGTTGGTATATAAGTTTTGATCTACCTAGGTCTTAACCATCCAGCAGAAAAGTATAAAAATGAAGTACACATCGTGAGCCCATAATATTAAGCTGAGCTGTAAATGGATATGGTCGACAATTTCTTTGAATAACTCACTATGGTTGCAGAATGCTGGACTGTGTTGGATTGTGGTGTCGAGTTCAAGCACCTAAGTTAGTTGAATGTCAATGGAGTGCGCACTTTTGACAGGTGTAGACAAAGGAAGGGTTGTAGAAAGAAAAAATCATGATGTGTGTGTATAGACAGTACAGTTGGGATAGATAACGCTGTGCTTCTACATAATTCTATGAGAGGCAAGATCTGCACTAATGGTGGTTGGACAGAATATTACGTCGGCTTTTAGTACTGTGGTCATCTACTAGGTAAATAATTATTGAATTTTTGATATAATTCAGGTATAAAAAATAAGATAAGTAAGCAACTACACTCTTAATTCACTGATAAGAGATATCTGCTAAAATAATATCTGTAAATATAATATCATGTATGCACCTTGTACAATACCAAAATGTTATGAAAACAGTTTGCAATGTATTAATTCATCGAATCTGTATGGTTA
>PVKA01024408.1:0-34283 GCA_004027165.1 Ctenomys sociabilis | reverse complement strand
ACTTTATTTAGTTTTTCAAAGAACCAACTTTTTGATTTGTGGATTCTTTGAATTGTTTTTTTAATCTCAATTGAGTTAATTTCTGCTCTAATCTTTATGATTTCTTCCCGTCTTTGCGCTCTGGGTTTTGTTTGCTCTTCTTTTTCTAGTTGTTGGAGGTGCAACAGTAAGGTGCTAATTTGTTCCCTTTCCATTTTCCTAATGTGTGAGTTCATAGCTATTATTTTCCCTCTAAGAACTGCTTTTATCGCATCCCATAAATTCCGGTAATTGAATTTTCATTGAATTGTAGATATTGTTGAATTTCTTGCTGAATTTCTTCTACGACCCATTGATTGCTGAGTCGGGTGTTGTTTAGTTTCCATGAATTTAGCGGGTTTTTCTGGTTTCTTTTGTCATTTATTTCCAATTTCATTGCATTGTGGTCAGATAGTATGCATGGGATAATTTCTATTTTCTTGCATATACTTAGGCATGACCTCTGGACTAGTATGTGGTCTATTTTGGAAAATCACCTGTGTGCAGCTGAAAAAAATGTGTATTCAGCTGTGGTTGGGTGGAACACTCTGTATATGTCCACCAGGTTTTTTCTTTCTTTCTAATGTGGAATAAGATGCTATTTGATTTTGTTCTTCAGTAACTAATATTTTTTATCTATATGCTTTAACTATTTTTTTCTTTACAATAAGTTTTGGACAATTTCATTTTTGTGTATCTTGGTATGATTTTATTTAAATTTCTTGTGCAAAAGGTTCATTTTTCTTGGAAATGTGGCATTATAAGTTGAACTAAATTTAGAAATTTTAAATCTTTAAATGTTTATTGCCTACTCCTTTCTACTTTGAGAATTCTAATTATATGAATATAAAAAAGAGAAAGGTGCAGCTAATGCTTACAATTTTTGTTTTTACTCTGATTTTTTTTCCTCTTGAATTTCGTATAACTTCTTAGTTATTTTTTTAAAAAACAAAAGTTATACATTTATAGCTTATAATCTGAAAAACTAATTTGCACACAGCATCATGTAATACAGCAACCATTGTTGGATTCCTTTTACTTTGATTAGTGAAATCTTGTATTATGTATAATACTCTTTTCTTCTACCACTATTTTGTATTATTTAAAAATAATAATAGAAAGTACAAAAAAAGTAAAGAAACTGTTCTACTAATCGGTTTTGAATCTATCTCATTACTACTTGTTTCTCAATAAAATTATTTTTTAAAAAAAGAATAAAATCAATTTACAGAGAATGACAATGGTGGAATATTTAGGAATAGAGGATTCTATCATTACCTGCTGTGTGACTTTAGGAAAGTTATTATGATGCTCAATATTATGCAAAACACTCGTGTGTTAATGAAAATAACAGTAATCTTTCCTGTAGAGAATCAAGTGAATAAGTAAATGAATTAAATATGTATGAAGTGCTTAGACTTAGGCCCTGCACATAGTAGGTATCAAATATGTGCTTGGTTACTACATGGAAAACACAACTGAAGGTGTGAGCCATGCTGGCAATAGAATCTCTACAGCAAAGAGCTGTACCTGTGTTATCTTACGTAACCTCACCTTATATTAAGTCCTAGCCTTGATTTTTCCATTCTGTCTGCCTTTAGCCTCCCTCACCTGCCATTCTGTGCCAGGGGTGATGAACCTATTGACATGTGCCACAGGGTGCTATTTGTATCACTGAAAGTATTAAAAGGTTCACCACCACTGGTCTATGCTGACAATACCAGTGAGGATCTCACTGTGATCTTTAGAAAGGGTATGAAAACTTTTCTCATTATGTGTTCTTTTCAACGTAACACCCAAAAGCTCATAATATATCTCTCAAGTTATGACCTACAAGGTCTAAATTATTTTACACTCCAAAGCCATAAAATAATATGAAAACCAAATGATTGCTCCAAGTAAATGACAAAAGTAGAAAACAGCATTGATGAAAATATGGGCATATTTTCAAGATTCTGGGGCCGGCCAAATAGCTCAGCAGATTAAAGCACCTGCAAGTAGGCTCAGGGGCCAGGGGTTCAATCCCTGGACCTGCCATGCCAATCCTCACCCCCCAGAGTGTGCTGAGATGGCAATTGAGACTGGGTGGGCTGACACAGGCCTGTAATCCCAGCTCTTTGGAGGCTGTAAACAGGTGGATCACTTTGAGTCCTATCTAGTAGTGAGACCCTGAACACCCTATAGACCCTTTCCTAAAAAAACAAAATGCATTTCTAAAACAACAACAAGATTCTGATTCACCAGCAAAAATAACAAGAGATAACTGAAGAGGCATAGTTCAGCATAACTTTACAAGTTATACAGTTGGGTGTTGCCTGTGGTGCCAGGTGGCATATGCTTGTAATCCCAGCACTCAAAACTCTGAAGCAGGAAGATCATCCTGGATTTGAGGCCACCCTGGGCTACACAGTTAGCTCAAAACCATACCGCACTGCATAATAAGACCCCATCTCAAAAAAAGAAAAAAAAAACTCAAACCAAAAAAAATCCCACATCTTATACATCATGTATTCAGTATCATATAGTTTTTGTGGCAATCTCAAGTCAGAAAAACTATAACTTTCCAAAGTAAAGAGAATCTATGGCCTTTCTAGTATGAGGGAATAGAAATAACATTCTCACATTTCTCAACTTCAGAGCGCCATTGCGCCATCTTTCAGAAACCCAAAGGAGTCATCGTGTCCCCGCCCACATGTGGGAGGCTGCCAGCCAGACCAGGGGTGGTCTGTCAGCTAAGCTGCCACCGAGGATTCCTCTTATCTGGTGCACGAGAAGTCAGATGTACCACTTCTGGAAAATGGAGTGCCCGAGTTCAGGCAGCCATGTGCAAAGGTGGGTCGGTAGCTTGGACGATTATCTCTAAATTACCACGTCTCTAACTCATGGCTGATGAGTGAGGTTAGGAATGGCATGCGGTGTAAGTGCTGTCCGTAAGCCTATGAGAAAGTAGTATTACCCATTGAGTCATGAGGGTTGTTTAAAATCCGATCACAAAATATCAGGCAGTAGCATAGGAAAGAAAAATTAAGGGGAATGTAAGTGTTGAAAATCAGGTAAGTTTTCCATCAGAAAGTGAAAGTTGTTGAGGAAATTTTAGCCCATATAAAGCAAGTGAGACTGATTTTTAATAGTAAAATAAAGACTGGGTGTGGTGGTGTGTGCTTGTAATCCCAGCACTTGGGAGGCTGAAAATAGGAGGATCACTACCAATCTATGTAGTAAGACCCTGTAGACTCTGTATTAAATACATAAATTAATAATAATAATAATAAAGTAAGAGTTATCGGCACTTTGAAAGTTGTATCAGTCACGTTCACAAGAGGATGTTTTCATTTTCCCCTGTGGAAAGAGCAGAACACTATAAAAAGAGGTAGTTAAACAGCAAAGAGTCCTCAGAAATACAGATAGCATGTCTTTAAGAGAAAAAGACAAAATATAGAAATAAAAGTGAAATGTGAACTTTGAAAGTGTGTTAATGATCTGAAGAAACACTTAAGAAACACTTACCCCCAAAAAATAACCGCTAACTATTGAGCTAGCGCAATTTTCGTCCTCTGAGTGAAATTGCTCAGGTACGAAGCTCATAAGAAAATTTTACATAAGTTTCCAAAGAGAAGGAGAACTTGTGATTGAAACGCAAGAACCAAATACATTTATTTGCGATTCTACTTGCCAGAATAAAATGCAGCAATGTCTACAGAATAAGCTGTGATTGACATATTAAAAATTAAATACATTCTTTTAGTTTTTAAGTTAATATGCTATGATGCATCTTGGCAAGGAAAACTTCTCCAGATATGTGCCTCTCAGAAGAAAAATATAAACAGAGTAGAATTTTAAAGAAAAAAGTTATGAGACACAATGAAATCGATTTACATGCATCTACTTGCAAGTTACATAATACTTTGTGTCACACACTTAAAGACTGTATTAGTTTATACAATAAGAACTTAATATTAGCTCATGTAGCTGTGTATCTTAGTACAGTTATTTGTAGTGTAAAGTTTTACACTGGCTTAAATCTTTTTTTCACAGTACAAGCTAGGAGTGCTAATTAATTATTCTGAGTAGTCTCATTTTCAAACAAGAAATCCTTTTGTTACAGTCAACATTTTTTTCTGTTTGTTTGTTTGTTTCACTCAAAAATATTTACCAAACTCTAAGTATATGCCAGGTACTAAATAAGACAGTAGGATAAGACAGATCCTGACCTTCAAAAAAACTTCACTCTTCTTCGAGGAGAAAACTCAACTTCAAAATGACATATTGAGTTTTATCACTGAGAAGTACAGAGAGCTGAGTCAGAGATAGCTTAAAATTAAAAAGCAAGCAGTAGTTATCCAGGTAAAGGGAGGTAAGGACATTAACTGAGACAAATGAGAGAACATACCAGGGCTCCAATAAAAAAGACCCTAGGCAACCCGTTCAAGGCTATTATTCTCCTCTATTTTTAATAAAATTTTCCCAACCTCAAAAAAAAAAAGGGGGGGCCATGGAGCTTTGGGGGCCTTACAGTAGTCAGTGAGGAGAACATGAGAAGGCTTTCTAGTAAGAGAACTGTAAGACCTAAGGCTATGTGGTGCCAGTGCAATAAGGGTCTCATAAGGCAGGCTAAGGTAACCCAGTAGAGGGCAGATCCATATTTTAAATCAGTCAGTCACTGGAATATAAAAAGTTAGTCACAAAGTCTTAATGTAGTCATAAATGTCTTACAATGCACCAGAGCATTGATTGATTGATTTGTGTGATTTCTGGAACAGACGTGGAGCCTCCTCAAATCAACTGTCCTAAGGACATAGAGGCTACGGCTCAGGAACAGCAAGATTCTGCTAACATTACTTGGCAAATCCCAACAGCCAAAGACAACTCAGGTGAAAAGGTAAGGCTCGTGGAAATACTTGCAGTCTTTTTTCAGATGGATACTAAACACAGTGCAAAAATATGTGATATTGAAGAACTACTACACTCTGATAATTATTATACAGCGCTCTCTACGTACTCTACTCGTACATGTTAATGCCTCATTTGTAGAATGATCAGACCTGAGTTTTTCACTAGAAATTTCAGATGAAAAATCTCTATAGTGGAAACTTCTCCTTACATGGGTTTGTTGCTTTGTTTTATTTTGTTATATTTTGGAGAAGGGTCCACAGGCTATTCAGGGTCCCACTACTAGATCAGACTCATAGTGATCCGCCTGTTTACAGACTCCCAAGAGCTGGGATTATAGATGAGCCACCACTCCCAGTCTCAATTGCTGTCTCAGCAGGCCCCCGGGGCAGGGCCAGCATGGCTGGCCTGGGGATAGAACCCCCGCCACTGCGCCTACTTGCAGGCATTTTAATCTGCTGAGCTATTTGGCTGGCCTGGGTTTGTTGTTTTGCTGTTTCTGTTAAGATTACTTGACTAGGGCTGGGAAAATAGCTTACTGGTGTAAGTGCCTGACTGGCAAGCACAAGTTATATCCCTGGTACCAAAAAGAAAAAAGAGAAAGAAAGAAGAAAACATTACTTGACTAAAAATTATTCAACCCTCATTAGGATTTCAAGGTCTAGTGAGAAAGGAAGATAGCCTGGGTGTGGTGGTGTGCACACTTGTAATCCCAGTAACCCAGAGGCTGAGGCAGGAGGATAGGGCAAGATTGAGGCCAGCCTGGGCTTTGTAGTAGAACGTGATCTCAAAAAGAAAAAATGAAAGAGAGAGAGAGAGAGAATCAATCTGAGTTACTTAGAATTGGTTCATTAAGCCCAACTGCACCATTGAGGATAATGTCCCTGTGCTAAGATTCTTAATTTAATCATATATCCTAAATTACTTTGCTCTGTAAGGTGACATAGTCAGAGGTTCAAGGGATTAGGACAAGCATCTTTGGGGGGTGGGGCATTATTCAGAAGAACTACAATCAGAAAACACTTGGAAATTCCTAAAGGAAAAGAAGCAGAAATGGAGAAAATGAGTGGAGTTGGAGGAGTTGGAAAAGTTTATACAGGGAAAAGAAGGGACAATATTGTGTACGGCTCCTGGTCAGAGAATGGTGAATTGGAAGGATTAACCAGAGTTTGAGGAGAGTTAAAACTTATGAAAAAGTCATGCTGAGCAGGACAGAGAAATAGTAGTATAGATACTCAATAGCAGCGTGTTTAGTAGTAGGCCAGAGGATATAGTATGATTAGTGAACAGTGTTGGTGCCCTTTTTGGTGGTCATAAGTTTGTAGAAAGATTCCTCTGCACTATTGTATGAATTCCTTCAGTGTATGATCCTCTGGTACAGGCATAAGAATGGAAGATAATATGGTATCTCTACAGCACAGAATACTAATTAATAAAAAGAAGCAAGGCATTATTGGCAAAGAAGTTCGTTGCAATAATAAAATGTGGATTCATACTAGCATGAGAAGAGGAAAGAAGGATAAAACTAAGGAAATTGCTACAAACATCATCATACTAAGTCTTTGCTTTCATTTCTATCTTCTAAGACAATTTTCAAAAAAGGGAAATTTCTTTGTAGAAAGATAGGAAACTTGGGGCTGGGGAGATGGCTCAGTCAAATTGGCGCTTCCCTGGCAAGCACAAGGGCCTGAGTTCAGTCCCCAGTTCTGCCAAAAAAAGAAAAAAAGATGACAAGAAATTAAATCATATATAGGGGGCAGCAAGATAGCTCAGTGGCCTAAAGCGCCTTCTTAGGCAAGCACACAGGGACTGTGGTTTGTACCACACACTATGCTAGCCCCACCCCCAGGATGGGCTGAGATGGCCACAGAAATAAAATAAAATAATAAAATAAAATAAAAATCACATGCACAGTGTGACCCAAACTGTAATTGTGTGGCTCATGCTGGACAAGCATCAATAGGAAAGAACCGCTTTTCCCTATTCACGTGTTTTTGTTACTTTGGGACACAAATAGTTTCTCTCTGTAATTAAACCTACTTTCATGGATTAAAAAGAAGAATTTTACCACCTAAATTAAAACTTGGATCTTGCATCTACTTCAAAGCTGTTTTTCCTCCTGCAACCCCAAGCTGGCCTGAATCACTCGGGAAGGAGGGGTGGTGGGCTCTCTAACTTCTCTCTGTCCCCTCTACCCCTGTTTCTGGTGGCTTTAGAATCAAAGCCTTTGTGGCAAACAGAATGACATCCACCCCAAGGATGTCTTTGTCCTTTCTCAGAACCTGTGGCCATATTTCCTCGTAAGGCAAAGGAACTTCACAGATGTAAGTAAAGATTTTGAGATGGAATTTGAGCCTTTACTATCCAAGTCAACCCAGCATAATCATCTTAGTCCTTAAGAGTGAAGCATCTTTCCTAACTCTGGTTAGAGAGAGATGATGTGACAGTGGAGAGCTTTGCAGCAAGAGGACTCTGCTGGCCGCTGCCCATTTTAGTAGCTGTAGAGGGGGCTGTTTGGGAGGCTCTAGAAGCTAAAAAAAAAAAAAAAAAAAGGGAAGAAATGCATTCAACCCTGCTAATGTCTCTATTTTAAACTTTTAAGATACAATCAGAGCTAAAAATTCTCTAACCTATAGGACTGCTGTCGTGAATTTTTGTTTTGTGAAGCTGCAAAATTTATAAGAGCCTATTAGAACAGTGGGAAACTAACCCAGCTAGGAAGAGAGTATTTTTGAGGATGGTTTGGAGTCTTTCATTTCCCTAAGGCTGTGAGGTCCCTGTTGCAAATATCAGCTGTTTCATCCAGTCCATGCACAGGCTCTGCAGAACTGGCAAGAGCACACCGTCTTCCCTGTGCGGTCTGTCCTGGAGAAGCACTCTGGTGGGAGCCCTACTGCAAACTCCCTCTGCTCCAGGCCCTGTGATACAGCTGGGATGTAAGCAAAATGACTCCAGCACCCCACCCCATCCCACTGTCCTGCCTGTCTTTCACCATGCCAGAGAATAGCAGTGCAGGCTAACCAGTGCAAGCTAGGCCATGACAGGGCGTCCCTCCTCCTATATTGCCCATATGGTTTGACCAAGCCTCCTGCCCTCAGCATTCACCCAGGGAGTCAGGCATCTGTCTGTACTCTTTCTCCATTGGAGGTAGTCAGTCTTACCCAGCTCTCACCGCATATAAATCTGTGAGTTTCTATGCCTGGCAGGCCCCCACCCTGGGAGTGGCTCTCCACTTTGTGCGGATGCCTTGCCTGCCCAGTGTTCTCCAACGGGTAGTCCGAAGCGCAGCCCCTTGATCTGAGGTGGCCATTTTCCCATAGATGACAGGGAGAGGTCCCAGCACTCTGCTCAAGCGAGTACTCCAATTTCATCCAGATGTCTCTGTTAATGTGGCTGATGGTGAGTGCTGGGGGTGCAAAGCCATTCCAGCCACCTGAACAGCAGCCTCTCTGGAATCCGTTCATCTCTGGGGCTCTCTTTAGAATATGGCATTACCTGCTGTACATACTCTTCAGTTTTGGGAATGTAGCTGCAGTTATGTATATAGAAGAATTCAAGTGAAGTCTTAAAGCATGCATAAACTAATATTTACCTAATTTTCAGTGGGGGTGGGGACAAGAAAATCTGCTGGCTCTCTCTCCCCAAGTAAAATGAGTCAATTATTATTTTAACGTTTCAGCTACTTGGGGTTTTGTTGGTGTACTCTGGGATTTTTATTCCTGTTATTAGTTAATTATTAGCTTTTCACTCTATGTATGTATTTCCGCAAATTACAACCTTTGGAGGCTGTTTTGTAGCCACATTTATTTTTCAACCCAAGTCTGTATTTACATAATTCTGGCATTGGCTGGTGAGTATTCATACTCTGACTTCTCCACCTAAAAGGGTGTACTGTGATTCATCGCCTCTTGAGTGTGTTCAAAATTCTTTCCTTCAGTAAAATGTAGACAGAGGCAGTATGTTTATTGAGCCTTTGCGTGTACAAAGACTAAAAGAACTTGTAAGTGTTTCATCTCCCTCCCTTTTAGCATTTTCTCTCCTACTGTGAGATTCTTTGGTTATACATTAAATTATCTAAGATCTGTTGAATGTCTTTAGGTCAGGATTTGTGCCTGATACATCAAGAGTCCTTTTTATCTGTAGTTCTACATTTCTTTAGCTCCAAGTTTTCTTCTACAACTGTATATTTTCCATCCCATTCATTCTCTTTTCAAGAACAGCAATCATTTATATATTGAATCTACTTACTTTCTTCCTGTCTATTATCTATTCCATGATTAGTATTCTAGGTTTTTCTTTTATGTTCCAGATGAGCCTTTTAAACTTACTTTTTATTTTTAACTTTTTGTAACTATGTATATTGGATACCCAGACATAATTTTGTACCCTCATAGCCGGACGTGGTGGCATAGGCCTGTAATCCCAGCACTTGGGAGGCTGAGGCAGGAGGATTGTTGTGAGTTCGAGACTAGCCTGAGCTACAAAGTGAGCTTAAGGCTAGCCTGAACTGCATAGTGAGACCCTGTCTCAAAAAGACAAAAAGACAAAAAAAAAGAAGTTTGTACCCTCACATACCATTATATAATGCATAATCAGCTATTAAAAGGGATTCTACTAAGAGTGAAAGATATAACATAAGATATTTAGCACATACTTAATAAGAAAGCTGAAGAGAAATTAAAGGAAAACATGAAATATTTACAGATTAGAACAGTTAAATGGAAATGGCATATTTATAGATAGAAAAGCTAAATATCGATAGAATAAAAGTGCACCAATGACACAGTCAGCATAATGTTGTTAAAAATTAACTCTATTACTATTATGAAGTACGAAGTAGAATTATATACTGATTGAAATATTAAAAAGAATTATGTAAAGAGGACTGAGGGTACAGCTGAGTATTACAGCATGTATTTAGACGTGCAAAGTGCTTGGTTCAATTTCTAGTACACAAGTGTGCACACACACACACACAAATGAGGAACAAAAAACCTGTCAAATCTCAAAACACCAAACTATTTTGCAAAATAAACATAAATAAAATATGTGGTACTATGCAATGATGGAGAACTAGTATGTTTATGGATTTTAAAATGTCATGAAATGAGTGATTTTTAAAATGTGTTGCTATATTCACACAGAAAATACATTTCCAAATTATTTTTAAATCATTAAAACTATTATCACAGGCTTCAGAGATAGCTCAGCAGTCTAAGTGCCTGCCTCAGCAAGCAGAAGGATTGGGGTTGGATCCCTGGTACCACATGGTCTGCCAGCCCTGGGCATGGTGGTGCACACCTATAATTCCAGTGCTGGGAGGCTGAAACAGATAGAGCACTACGAGTCTGAGCAGAGTGAGACCCTGTGCCTAATACATGATAATAAAAAAGTGTACTATTAAATATATTTAGATGTTTATCAGATCAGCTCATGAAAGGCTTTCTAAGCATATTTGAAGAACAATTTAAAAATACAATGGAAATGAAATACATTTAACTAAATATGTGCTTCTGAATCTGTATTTCGAAAAATTTCTTAATTAAAAAAACAGTGAAAATGCTTTAAATTTGCTAGTTACAGTGTTAATTACATAACATACTAATAAGATTTTATTAAGTCACAATATCAAAATTGATGAAGACAAAAATATATTGAAAAATGTATTGTAATATAAGTAAACATATGAGAACAATCTTAACATAAGGTATTAAGACACTGGCACTGAGGTATTACAGTCACATATGCATGTTCTCATTTATAGTGGCACAATTCCCAAGAGCTAAGCTATGGACAGGGCCTAGATGCCCAGAAATAGATGAACAGATAAAGAAATGCGATATGTACTTATGTACGATGGCATATTTTTCAGCCAGAAAGGAAAATGAAAATCATAACTTGCAGAAAAATGAATAAAACTAAAACCATAAAGTTGAAGGAAATAAGCCACTCTCAGAAAGTTAAATATCATACATTGTCCCTTAATTTGAGAAATTTAAAAATAAATAAAATAAAAATAGAAGAAGAATGACAGGAAACTGGAAGATTAGACTTTTATTGATGAAAAAAAGAATAAAAATATCTTATATGCATATATCAATAAACTAAAATGAATCTCATTATTCTGTATAACTATTATGCACCAATTAAAAATTTTAAACCTAAGGCCATACACTTTTAGTTCTCCAAGAAGTGATGATAATTAATATAATCAGGAAACTTTGACCCTGGCATTGTAGCTATTGATAATGAGCATACAAATTGATACTATATTTTAGGATAGAAATTTTGTTTATCAGTCAACTAAATGTTAGTGGTTTGGGGTTAATTCTGTTCATGGAAATCTAAGAAATAAGGGAAATGTTTTTAAATTATCTGTCCAAAATGCTCCATCCAAGAACTATGTACAAGAATAACAATTGTGGGGGGATATTCATGTTTTTCAACAGATTTTTCCTATGTCATCCTATATGCTATAGAATATTATGGAGATAGTTGAAAGTTATAGAGACATCTTCAGCTTTAAAAGCTATGTAAAAGCATTAACATTTTAAGACACTGTGTTTAAAATACATGAGAGAACACTAACACGGTAGTAGTTTTGAAAAATATATAGTAGAAAGTTGTAATGCATTTTTCTTTATATGAAATACTGTGCCATTTTTAATATTAGCTAGCTAATAATATATAAACTGAAAGAGAATCAACGCATTTTTGGCACTAACTTTAGTTTTCAAAGTATTTGTCTCCCAAAGGTGTCACTCCACGTCCATCCAGCTTTTACCCCCCCTTACCTCTTCCCAATTGGAGATGTGGCCATCACATACACAGCAACTGACTCATCCAGCAACCAAGCCACCTGCACCTTCCACGTCAAGGTCATTGGTAAGTCTTCGAATCACAGGCGTGGGTTTGCAGCATATCCAGCGCCTCAGGGACTTGGCCTTTCTTTAGCTTTAACTACGTCCTTCCCACTGCTTGTTCCTATTGGCATTGAGACCTGCTCAAACCACTCTGTGTGTGAACTATCACTGCATGACTTTGATTTCTTCCCTTAAAAGCCTCTTGAAAAGTTTTTGATGGTTGCCATCCTGCTCTTACTTCCTGCTATTATTCTTAGAGTGACTCAAATCTGGCTTCTCTCCACTGATATAAAGGTCACCAGTGATCTCCATATAATTCCAACCTTTTCAATCCTTATTTTACATAATCTTCCCTAAGATTTTACCTTAATCACACTTTTTTAAGCAAAACTTTCTCTTTTCCTGGTTCTTCTGGCACCAGTCTTTCATATTTCCCCCTTTTTTCTCCCCACCATTCTCTTCCTTTTTCTGGCCTTCTCTTTTCCTATCTGCTCTCCCATGTTGACTCCGCATCACGTCCCCAAGATCGCAGAGTTAGACTTTGCCCCTTTCTTTTTCTGACTTTTTTTTCTTAGTGACATTGACTGACAACTCCCAGATCTCTACCTGCAACTCTTTCTTGAAACCAAAACCTAACTACTTTCAGGGTTTTCCCATGTGGGGTATATCACAAACATTTCCAACTCAACTCTACCACACTATACTTCTTAATTCAGAAAGTTAAAAAAGTTACCAGACAGCTACCAAACAAAAACCTAGGAGTCATTGAGCTTTTTCCCATCACCAACCTCTGTGAGTTTATCAGGTTCTCCTGGTTTCGTTCACTAAAAAGCTCTGGGATCTGTCTTCGTCTCTCCATTCTCACAGCACTACTGTTGGTCAGTCCTTGGGCAGAAGGAAGATGAAGATGGTTTCTGGTAGTATCTCCCTATCAGTCTTTTTATGTCAGTCACTCAGCAGACACCTAGTGCCTACTGTCAAGATGTAATACATGGAGAACTAGGATACGACATGGTTTCTAGTATCCAAAAGCACAAAGTGCTTGTATTCGTTACTATCTTCACTATGGATATGCAATGGGATCAGTTATGCACCTGTGCTTCAGTTCCTTCATCCAAAAATAGAATTAGTAAATCAAAATCACTTCGTACAGTTATTATGCACTTTAATTTATTTATAATCTATAAGCCATGTGAAATATTTCTCAACACACATTAAATTTTATGTAAAAGCCAAATAAGAACATGTTGACATTTTATTACTTGCCATGAGTCTATTTTGAAAGCATTTACTTTAAAATTTAGTATCTTAAATCCATTTTAGTGTAAGAATTTTAATAACTTCTTGAAATACCTATTGTATATCAAACTGGGTCCTTCACCTATAAATGATAGGTTTTGGTGAAAGTAGATAAAAGATTCAAATAAAAAAGTAAATTTAACTCATTTATCAGAGCTTACTTGCATAATTGCTTTTTCGGTGTTGTTTCAAACGTGACCTTTACCAGTAGCATGAGAAATATGTCAGATCTTTTTCTCTGGCATTGTTATTTAAAGCATGGAAATGTGGCTTAATATTTACCAAATTTTGGCAAATATTAATGTTTGAGTAGTTGAGTCTTTCATGGAAAGAGCTGACAAGGTGAAATATTAAATATACCGTCAAGCATCCAGCTGGGTATTTTCTGAATTTCCAAAATACAGAAGAGAAAGAAAAAGAAAGGAAGGAAAATGGATAAAAGCAGGAGCAAAAAGGAGCGGGGTGCATGGGGAACAGAGACAGGGAAAGGGAGGCAGAGAGGAAATCGTCCCAAGCCTCTGTTGTTCATGCCCACCTCCAGCTATCGGATAAGTAGGAGGTGAGCAAAATGCTTCCCACAGGGTCCTGCTGGGAGGTGAGCCTCCCCCACACACACACTTTGGGGCTGTGCCTCTGCTGTCACTTGCGACCTCTTGACAGCAATTGGCTGAAGCTTATCTGCACCTGTCATTCAACTAAAAAAATGCTTGACAAAAAAAAAAAAATCATATAAGCTTAGAAAGTCTTGGAATATCTAGTTGTTATTTATGGTGGAAAAATAATAACGCCTCCAGATTTGTGAATCCAGCGGTAGAATGATGTGGTATGACGTTCTCAAAGTGCATAGACCTATTTCTGTATTCAGCAGCCTATCTGAGCACTTGTCCCTAAGCTGGATGTTGTGCTGCTTTAGTGGAGAATTTAACATGAGCAAAACAGGTTCTAACAGTGGTCTACAAAGTTTACAATTTAGAAAAGTAGTAAGGCTAAAATATTACACTGATGCAATCATAAGCAGGCGGGAAGAACATCTCTCATAAGATCTAGATTAACACAGAAACACATACATTCTTAGGGTAAGGAGTGTGTGTTTTCATATCTCATAGATAGAAATCCCCTGATTTTAGTGCTATGACTGCAGTTTGCTAGCTTAATGACCTTAGGCAAGTTCCTTGAATTTGCCTAGAATCTTCATGTACAGAACTAAGATAATATTTGCCCTGTTATCTTCAAAGGCATCACATGATAAGAACATTTCAAACATGTAAAATCTACACTAAATGATTACCTATATGTCTTCTTTATTATCTTTTACTGACATCTGAAATGTATACCACATTCAGTAAGGGCTTTGAAACCTGGCTCACGAAGTCCATGTCCAGTCTCCCTTTCAGCCTGAATCCCAGTGTGCAGCAGCAGCGCAGACTCACGCTTCTGTAACTTCCATGGTGCCTCTCCTCCCATTTCCATCTCCTCACTTCTTGGTTCATACCTGACTCTTTGACTTCACCTAGAATGAATCAGCCTTCAGAATCCTGAACTCCAGTTCACCACCTTTGCAAGGGACCTGCTAGCCTTCCAGAATACCATGCTCTCACTTAATGCCTTGCCTGTTCTGTCACAGGCCTCATGTGGTAGACTCGTGTCTCTGCCCACAGACTGTTTCATTAGCTGAAAACCTTTTCTTTGCCCTGTCAGACCAGGGAACAGTCATGGATCACTGAACTGCTCATTTCACTGCTTCAACTTACCTGAGGAAAAGGTGGGGATGGGTCTTACTTCCAGATGGGCCAGCTCAAGCACCTTGCCCAGAACCTACAAATTCGGGGACCATCACTTCCAGAACATTTTTCACACAGTAAAGCTCACAATAACCTTAATAACCTGGTAATTTCTTCTTCAACTGATAGAGGCAGGAATAGCAAAGAGAAGCTCTTTCTTTGGCCATCAAATTCAGGGCTGAGATGTGCCTCACTGTCAAAAGAGCCACAGGACCCAGGTCGTTTCTCACAAGGTCAGGTTTCTCTGCCAGCACAGGCTTCACTTCTGTCCTGCAGAATTTTTTCAAATCCGTTGTGACTTGCTTGTCTGCTGTCATGTCGTTTAGATGTTGAGCCACCTGTCATAGACTGGTGCAGGTCCCCTCCTCCAGTCCAGGTCTCAGAGAAGGAGTACCCTGCCAGCTGGGACGAGCCTCAGTTCTCAGACAACTCAGGTGAGCATGCAAGGCTTTGGTTAGCAGCATGGTCATTCTGAATTATGTTTTGTTTTTAAAAAGCTTTTCTAAAGGATAAAAGATACAAGCAAATAATACGTGTCTAAGTCAAATGAACAGTCAATGCTTATATGATTAAATGTTTAACAGTATCTCACTCTTATCTACCCACGGGTTTTCCCTCTATTTGGTAGTCAGTGGACATTTATTAAACCTTTGCTAAATGTTGTACTTGAATGTGTTCATAGATCTCTGAGCTCACAATGTCCTGCAAGCGTAAATTAGTCATTGCTTCATACCTCTTCTGTAGTTGAGGTATGAAGCCCAGTGCTATGTATTCATGCTCAGTCCTTAAACATTAGCCAAATAAATTATACAAGGACGCACATACAAAAGTAGAAAAAATGGGCAAATACAACTGAAGTTCACTTGAAAAGTTTCTCTCAAACCCAGAAAATAGCAACCAAAATGCACAACAGATCTCTTAATTAGTTTCTTATGTCTCAACTGATTTATTCAAGTAAAAATAGTTTAGCAGAAATGCCTTAATTTAATGAGGTCCGTGTCTACCATTTCTCTGTAATAGCATAAACGCTAAATCTTTCATTTTCTGCTACTAGGCAAATCAACATAAATGGAATGCATAACTGATTTGAATAAACAGAATATAAGACTTCAAGTCAGAGATCCATAAAGTGATTGGAGGCTGATGTAGCTAAAAATTTGTACCCTGTGTAGGTGCTGTCTTGGCGATCACAAGAAGTCATACACAAGGAGACCTTTTTCCTCATGGGGAGACCATCGTGAAGTACACAGCCACAGACCCCTCAGGCAATAACAGAACATGTGACATCCGCATTGTCATCAAAGGTATTCTCTTCATGAGACCCCAAGAAACTAACGGATCTTTCAAATACGTAACCACCACTATTCTCTATTTTGTGAAAGACAGACTATGAGCATTCGATTTTTAAAGTTAGAATGCAGTACTAACAGATTATATTTATGTTTTTGACTATCGCTCTTTAACATGATAAATGGAAAATTTTCTTATAGACAGTGATTACTTACCATTTCATTAATATTTTCTCTAAAGTTACTAAGCATTACCAAGGATCCAATTTTAAATGCTTGAGGAGAGAGAGTCTGACGATGTCTTGCTGTAATAATAAGCCCAAATCATAAAACCATTTAATTTTTATAAAACATACGGAAAGCTTAAGTGCACAAAGGCATGATCTTTCAATGTGTGCTCATGTAAGAACCAAACTACACCCACCGCCGCTCTTCTACCCAAGGACCTCAGGTCCTAGGTCTCTTTCCTAGAGATAGGGAGGAGGCATTCTGTAAACTTTCAGTGTAAAATGCTGGAATTTAATTTGCACTTCTTCTAGTGCTGCAGACAAATAATACAGTGTCATTTTCACACAGGCTCTCCCTGTGAAGTTCCCTTCACACCTACAAATGGGGATTTCATCTGTACCCAGGACAGCACCGGAGTTAACTGTACGTTGAGTTGCCTGGAGGGCTACGACTTCACGGAGGGCTCCATGGAGAAGTACTTTTGCGCTTATGAAGACGGTGTCTGGAAACCGCCATATTCTACTGAATGGCCAGACTGTGCTAGTAAGTTTTTGTTTTATCCTGGGCCTCTTTGATGTGCACAAGTGTGCTTGGGTATGTACTTGTGTATTCTCATATGTTAAAGAGGAAGCTCTCCTTAAATAGGAATTAATGTAAATGAGTGATTTATGAGTAAGTAATTTGCTCTTCTGTGGATTTAAAGTCTTGATACAAATTGGTTTGCAATTATCCACGCTACCTGTATATAATTGCAGTCCAATTTGAATCAAGATTTTTAAACCTAGGGAAGAGTAAATTACTTACTCTTTAAAAAGTTAATGCTTAATTGTTTTTTCTTCTCTTTAATTTTTTTCTCCAATTTTGCATGCTTCTATCTGGTAATCTGAACAACTAATTGAAGGCAATAATATCACTATAACAACCATTGTTGAATTCATATCATTTTGTTTAGTGAAATTTTGCATCATTTCTAATGTGGTTCTTTTGTTTTATTTTGGTTTTTTATTACTTTTTATTCTTTAAAAAAATGTGAAAAGAAAACAATACCAATTTGAATTTCAGTGGGAAGGCACAACTATTTTGATTGTCTTGTTATTTGCCAGAAATACCTGAAGAGGTTTGTCAGCCATAGTTCTTGACCTATAAATGTGAGCTTGAATTCTCATAGTTCAGAGCATCCCTTACATTTAACTTCATTGCCAACAAATCAATGTGTTCTTTTTAGATTTCATTTAGACTTTAAATTGTATGACAGGGTTTGGGGAAATGGCTCAGTGGAATAAGCACTTCCCTGGCAAGTGCAAGGGCCTGAGTTCAATCCCTGGTTCTGCAATAAATAAATAAATAAATAAATAAATAAATAAATTATATGACAACATAACCTGAAATATGTTGTCATCAAATTTTAACCCAATATCATTTTCTAATGTAAGTATTCTCCAGAGTGGATCTTTGTTCTAAAGCCATAAATCAAGTTTAAATACCAAAGTCATGTTTTAAAAAAAGAAAGCCTGCTTACTTCAGTTAGTGTTTTCTAAATCAGAAAAGTATGTAGAAGCAACAGCACTTACTTTCATAATTTAGACAAGAGTATGGGTATTAGGAGGCCTGGCTGCTGAATATTTTGGAACAGCTTTTTAATCTAGCAATTAATTAGAGGTTTTCATCAAAAAAGAAATTTATCTCTACAGAAACTATATCTTCAAGGTACACAAGTGCAAATAATATTTATAGTTTTTCTATAGCTGCTGATTTAAAATATATATGTATATACATGTATGTATATGCATGTAATTATGTTACATATACATATAACATAAATATATGATACAGATTTTTGTAAAGATTTATATAAAGTAAAATAATTTTGATCTAGTTAGGATCAGGAGTTCTCTTATTCAATTAAACACTCTTTCATCTGGTTGGAAGGCAAAGAATAATATATTAAAAAGAAACTCAGTACTCCCTGATTCATAGTTTATTATGATCAAGTAATGTCTTAGAAACCTTCTGTAAGTTTCCTCTCTCATTTTCCCAACAATCTTACCCGTCACGTTAGTTAAAATTTTAGGTTTTGATTGATCTATGCAAGTTAATGCCTTTGAAAGCACTAACCAACTAAAGCTGTTCTCCCAACATTTTGCAGTAAAACGTTTTGCAAACCATGGGTTCAAGTCCTTTGAAATGTTGTACAAAGCCACTCGCTGTGATGATGTGGATATATTGAAAAAGTTTTATGAAGCATTTGAGACTACACTGGGGAAAATGGTACGTCACTGGTGGGTCTTTGCTGTGTTCCATATTTTAGTGGCTGTCATAGCCTCTGGGCAGACCTTGTCCCTGAAATTCTTGCTCCTGATTATTTTCCTTTTTTATGATCCAAACTTGTGTCTGATATTCAGAATTATTTGCAGATTTGAGGGCTCTAACTTACATTAAAAGTAAATTTGCACCAACATGTCAAGTTTTAGAAGCACTATGAGTAAGAAAGTCACATAAGGTTACAATTGAGAATGCCTACTTTATTATTTAGAGTTTGACAAAAATTTCAAACTCTGTAGATTATATTTTTTATGATAAAGAGTTAACTAGACAGAGCATTTTCATTCTCGTGTGTGTGGTTTGGGTCTCATTCACCAGTTATGAGAAAGCACTGCAATATATTTAAATATCTTGCAGGCTGGAAACATGCTATATATACATCAGTATACCTGACGGAGTGGGTAGCCCCTTATTTATTTGTTAACAAACTTTTGTAGTGCTACTCAACATGCACCATGCATTGTTATGAGTATTTTCAAGTATTATTAGCTGGCATCCATTCAAATAAAAATTTGTTTTGAAAGTTATATTAAATCTATTCTGCAGATTAAAATTCCCAAGAGAGAA
Source organism: Ctenomys sociabilis (assembly GCA_004027165.1). NCBI lineage: Eukaryota > Metazoa > Chordata > Mammalia > Rodentia > Ctenomyidae > Ctenomys > Ctenomys sociabilis. The sequence goes on along the minus strand of PVKA01024408.1, from coordinate 15,026 downwards.
ACAATTAACAGTATCACTAGTTAACAAAAAATTATTATATTTAGTAGGCCACTATTATTCTAGATTACAGGTTAAAGGGAAACCAACCATGCACTCATATTCACTATACTTTCTCCCAAAATAATGAAAAACTTATTAATTTTTAAAAAATAGAATCCACATGAAAATCATGCCCAAGTGATTTTTGTGTGTGTTAGAATCAGAATCTACCACAAGTGAAGTTTATAACAGATTAAAAATGATATTAATCAGCCAGAATGTAGTATAAATTTTTTACTAAATATTTAGCATCAGTGTTGTGTTCAAACACTAGGAATTAGATGTGAATAAAACTGTCCAAACTGTGTGTCCTCATAGAATTTCCATGCTAGCAAGTAGATAAACAATAAAGAAATTATAAGGAAAATATGTATTGCACTAGAAGACATAGTGCTACAGAATGATGTAAAGGAGAAAATAAAAAGCCTCACTAATGAGTTTCCTATTTGAGAAGAGGCCTGAAGGAAGGAGGCACTGGGCCCCTGCCTCACATAGGAGAACGGCATTCCAGGCAGAAGTCGGCAAGTGCAGAGGCCCTAGGGAGGACTATGGGAGCTGGAAACATGAGAAAGTAGTCAAAGCGGTAAGATAGAGAGGGTAATGAGTGATAAGAGAGGTCAAAGAGGACAGAGAGAGTAGGAGGGAAAAGAGAAGCAAGACTGGCAAATCACTGTATAAACTTTGCCTCTCATTATAAGTGAGAAAGAAAGTCATCTAAAGCACCAACTTTCTTACTAACTTGGGCAATGGGAAAAAAGCGAAGGATGGGAGAGTAAAGAAGGACAAAGGAAGAGACCATGTGGCTTGGGTTGCACTAATGTGATGAGAGGAGAATGGATTTGGACAGACCTTCTCAAGGTCCACTCAGGGCGACTCGCAGACACGATGGATGTAGACTTCAGTCAGATAGAGAGAGGAGGCAGGAAGGCAGGATATACGCAAGTGCAGCATCCAGAGTGGGTGCTCATGCGTAGATACGTGTGAAAGAAGGGTCTTTTCTGGCTTCAGTCTTACCATGGAGAAAAGCAGTTGCCATGACTATGGTTGTGCAATACACATTGGAAATTTGAGAAGAGAGAAGATGGTGTAAAGTAAATTTCTAACACAGTGTTAGTAAAATACAAAAGAGTTATAGTAGGATAGGCAGAAACTAGGGTTGTGTTTCTGTCAAGATACTGTTGACCATGTAAGGATGGGTGTGGAGAAAGCAGTGGCGTCTGTAGCCAGGTTTAAAGATGCTCCTTGCAAATAGATTGAGAAGTAGACATTTACTAAGGCAGGAGGTGTCCCGGGTTGGTGGCCGATGGACTCTGAGGCCCATGATGGGTGAAAAAAGAAGGCAAAGACATGCAGGCTGGGGAGCGTGGAGAAGCAGCAGGGTCGATGGATTCCAACTTCTTATGGAGTCAGTGACTTGTGACAAGGGTGCTGGTGCTACCAGAACATGTCTTGAAGTTCCAGCCTTGTGAGTGAGTGACAGAGTAAGTTGGAAAGATGAGAGAGAAGAGGAAAAGGTACCGGGACACCAAGGAGACAGAAGGATAAGTAAGGAACGAGACAGTGTCTCTGACTGGGAAAAACTGGATCTAGCAATAGTACTGAAGCATGAGGAGGCCAAGCCCTCCACTTCCACAACTACCCAGAATTCCAGGGTGCCAGGACATTTTTTTAGAAAATAGTCTAGAAAACTGGTAGGTTGGATTTCATTTAGAACACAATGAAAAGGAACAGAAAAGAAAGGAGCCAAGAAACAATATGAGTTTTGCCTTTTACAAAGCAAGATTTAGGGTCTGAGTGGAAATGGGGGACAGCATCCAAGAACAGGATTGAAGAGCCATACGAGGTAAAAGTCTTGAGGAGACGCTGTTGCCGGGGTCCTGGACTACTGGCGGTGACTGACTTAGATGGAAGGTTGGAGGCTGCCTGTGGTAATCACCGGCAGGTGGGGATGTCAGGAGATGTTTTAGGAGCAAGAGAAGCCCTGGGCTCTCACTCCGCTCTTGGTAAGGCACAGAGTTCTCCACAGTTCACAATGATGTCGTTCTCATTTTACTATCTCCCTTTTTTGTTTGCAGGTCCCAACATTTTGTAGTGATGATGATGACATTGATTGTAAGCTGGAGGACCTGACCAAAAAATATTGTCTGGAATATAATTATGACTATGAAAATGGCTTTGCAATTGGTAATTGTGTCACTTAGTGTCAATAGTTTGCAAAATCAATCTGTACAGTGAAACAGTTCCAGCTGAATGGGGCAAAGGAGAAAATTAACTTGTGTTAACTTATTCATCAAATATTTTAAGATGGCTGTATGAATTGATCATTATATAGCTACTAAATTTTAAGATCAGGTACATTATTTCAAAGTATTGGACAAAAGTCTTCAGGATGACAAAAATGGAATCACATTGGAATGTTAAAATTCAAATAGTGATATATCATAATAGAAGAGATAGTTGTAAAATACTAGGAGAAAATTTTATATATCCATTTGAGTGACATTGCAATCAAACAACTAATTTAAAAGTTACATATGAATAATAGTTATTCCTCACCAAGAGAATATTAAGATTCAATTAAGTCCAATTCTATTAAGTGAAATGTAAATCCAATACAAGTGAAATTTTGAGGTGTCCTTTTTTATTAAAGCTTCCCCTATCTACGGAATTAGCAATTTTCTCCAGAGAGCAATGTAGTACTTGTACAGAAAGTGTTTAATGGAAATAGGAAAAATATTGATCCCTGTTCATGTTTTAATAGCCAAAAGCACCAATAGAGCCAAAGAAATTTTGTAAATAACTCACTTAAGTGGAAAGATTATACGACTACAATTATTTAAAGCATATAACTAAACATCAGAACAACATCAATATCACTCACTGAGGTTCTATCATGAGTCAAATACTTAGCCAGATACTTTGTACGTACTGCGTTGTCTCATCTGTGCCTCAGACAAGCTTATGAAGTAAGACTTGTTATCTCCCTCTATCTCTACATGCAAAGAAACTAAGGTTCAGAAATACGATTTGCTGAAAGGGCTGGCCAGATAGCTCAGCAGGCTACAGCACCTACTTAGGCAGAGTGCAGCAACCAGGGGTTCGATCCCTGGCATGCCGTGCTGCCCTGCCCATAGGGGGCGCTGAGATAGCAATTGAGACTGGGCGTGGTGGCATGTGCCTGTAATCCCAGCACTTGGGAGGCTGAAAATAGGAGAATCACTACAAGCCTGAACACCCTGTAGACCCTGTACCAAAGACACAAAAAAAACAGAAAGATGATAATTTGTTTAAAATTATGCCACCATACATCATACATCAACAAGTCAGTCTGAGCTCTGATAATTAATCCTAGGGACACTTATAATATCTAGGGATTTCCACGTACCCATGTCATCTCCAGTGACCTTCTGGAAGTATTTAATTTGCTTGTTGCCTTCAGAAACTACTCTACCTTCAAAATATCATGTGAATATCATGAATAATCTTCATAAAAGGAAAACTGTGTGCATCAAGTTTATAAAACCAACATTTTTTAAACTGAAGCAAGCCCTAAAGTGAAGCAGGAATTGAGATTCTGCTGCATCCTCCTCTGTCTACAAATCTAGGAAAGTTAAATAAAGTAGTACTTACTCAAAAATAGAATGGTATAAACACATGGACACTTTCATAGGCACCTTTTTTTTCATGTAATTCACTGGCTACCTAAATAGGAAGTGTGCAAAAGTTGCAAAAGAAGCTTGCAGACAAAATTCTGCGTGCGGTTCGTTACAGTCAGTTTAGGAAGCGGGCAAGTGCCGTGCGTTGTGCACCGTAGCAAGCAGAGGCTAAGCGTTGAGGGTCAGCCACTGTGTGATCGTCTGTCTCTGCACCCCAACTGCCAGGACCAGGTGGCTGGGGCACTGCCAACAGGCTGGATTACTCCTATGATGACTTCTTGGACGCTGTGCAAGTAACACCCGAGGGCAGCAGCAAAGCCAGATCTTCACGGATTAAAAGAAGCATCCCATTGTCTGAGCACAAAATTAAGTTAATTTTTAATATCACGGGTAAGGCCGAGCTAGCTTTTTGAAAATAAAAATCATGTTGTGTGGAAACCTGCATTTCAAATCTCTCATCAGTTCTTATTATCTGGAAGTGACCCTGGAGCTCAGAATTGCAGAAAGCACAGGAAAATAAGCTTCTTCACCATTTTGCTATTTAATAACAGTGATGTATTTTAAGGCCCTCATGGTGATGAGAATTCTGCTTTGTTTTTATTTTAGCAAGATAAGCTAAGTATGTTTTTAAAATGCAAAAGTTTGCAGCTGTCTGCATGTTATAATGAAGAATCTCCTTTAAAAAGTAATGCACCCCAGCACCTACCAGGATTAAAGCAAATTATAGTGCTCTTAATATGATCCAGGTGTTAATTACTCAGTGAGCAGTAGACAAATTTATTCTGAGTTAGAGCTGGGAAGGTAGTTCAGCAGTCTAAGCACCTGCCGGGCAAGAGCAATGTCCTGAGTTCATTCCCCAGTCCTGGAAAAAATAAAATACCACTTTCATTGAATTAAGAGAAAGTAGCTATTTATCTATCCTAACTATTTTGTACATACATATAATATATATATATATATATATATATATATACATATATATCTGAATGTACAAAATAGTATATATATATATATGTATATATACACTAGCAGATTATATTACATATTATATTATATTGATATTAGCAGATTCAATTTTTAAATTTGATTTAATTGTACTCGAAATATTTTGAAGATAGCATTTCTTTCTTTTGGCAAAAACTGACTGCAGTGTCCTTTCCAAACACCATGTGTGTGTTATGTTTTGTTTGTTTTGTTTTCATCTCAGCTAGTGTGCCATTACCGGATGAAAGAAATGATACCCTTGAGTTGGAAAATCAGCAGCGACTCATTAAGACACTAGAAACTATTACAAATCGGCTGAAAAGAACCCTCAATACAGAGCCAATGTATTCTTTCCAGCTTGCCTCTGGAATGCTCGTAGCTGACAGCAATTCTTTGGAAACAAAAAAGGCTTTCCTCTTCTGTAGACCAGGCTCTGTGCTGAGGGGGCGCATGTGTGGTAAGACTTTTCCTGTGCTTACAAACACTTCCTGCCTTTTGAGCCAAATTAAATGGATAGAACTTTACAACTGTATATAAAGGCATGTTAAAACAGAACAGATTTTACTGTTTTTCTGTCCTTGTTCTTACTTTACCATACTTAATTTGGTGTACAGTCTTCAAAAACTAAGGAAGCTTTCTTGGTGAGGACAATAAACTATTTGAGATAAGGTTTCAAATCTTAGTTTTACTTTTAGATCTTTAAGTCTCAGTTTTTAGCAGTGGCTTCAGAACAGCAGCTAGCATTTTCTGAATACTTCTATGTGCCGGATGAGCATCTCTCATGTTGAATCCTGTTCTGTGGCTCTGACATTCCATGTTGTGAAACCCATGCTGCTAAGGAGAAAACTGAACCCAGAAAGCTAACGACATATCCCTTAAATTAAAAAGTAGTGCAGCTGGATTCTCACTGAGGCAGCAAATTTCAAAGTCATAACTATATATTTAATTGAGACACAAGTCACAAAACACAAATTTAACCATTTTAAACAGTTTGATTCAGTGGCATTAGGTACATGCACAGTGTTCTACAGTCATCACCTCTATCTCCAAAAACATTTTTATGTTTTGAAAGACACCCTCAAATGGTTAAGCAGTCATGCTCCCCTTGTTCCTCTTCCCTACCACTTTAACTTCTAGCCCCTCATGTAGACTGCCACTGTGTGGATGAATACCAACTTATTTCCAAAGATATCATCATTTATAGTTGACAGAATCTTCTCTGATGTCTGACCCAAATGATAGGAGTTTTGGTTAGGCTCTCTGTATACTTGGCTTTTGCATGTCCTCTAAAAGATCTCCAGCAGTTCTTACCACCATTCTAAGACCGTAAAGGTTTTTCCATAATGTCACAAGGCCAGCCCATCACAAATACTTTAAAATTACCATTCTGAGCCACTTTCTGCAAAAGATCAGGCATGGCCTTTACCTATCTATCACTTTCAGACTACTTTTGTCAAGATCACCTGAAGTGTTTATAAACCCTGTCTTGACTCACGTGCAACTCAAAACTAATCATGTGACACTTTGGATGAGAGAGATCAGGATGTGCATCTTAAATAAGGCAGTAATCACAGCTTCAATACCCTGAAGTGCCTTGATACTATTTCAAGTGTTCTTCTGTAAGAGCTCTTATGTTAATTTCTTCAGTGAGTTTAACTTGAGTCTTAGAATTTCTGAGCCCTTCCAGACTTAACAAATAAAAAACCAGGGGCCATGGATGCAGCTCAGTAGAATAATAAGTGCTTGCCTGATAAGCACAGGGTCCTGAGTTCAATTCCTGGTTCTGCAAAAAAGAAAAAGAAAAGAAAAGAAAACCAAATCTCCAAAAGGTTCTAACAGTAGTCCTTATGTCTGAGGATGCCTCAGCTTTGCCTTCTGAAGCGATGACATGCAATTGGAAAGAAGACTCCACTGAGCACACCTGTTTTGTGTCCCACTGCATTTGCCTGCTTTTGTCTCTAGAAATGATGCTGTGATGGTGAGCAATTTTATAAAGGAAATCATTGAGAAAATAGTGGAGAAAGTGTTTCTTTTTTTATACATCAAAGCTTCAAATTAAATATTCATTGTTTCCTCCTTTTCTTCTGGAAGCGTTCTCTTTGTTGACTGTATTTCCCATGATGACCTGGCTTATTAGAGCTTTTACTCATATTTTAAAGCTTCATTATATAAGTTCTAAGCTTGGTCAATACAATTTGTATCTTCTTTGTTTTTTTTTTTTTTTTTAAAAAAAAAAAAGGTCTATAGTTGATTTTCAGGAGTACTTTTTTGAAGTTTCACCGTGGGAGCAAACCTCTAATGATAAAATTAAACACTTAAAGCATGCTCTGCTACTTTTAAATCCTAGGGGAAAAAAGAATCCTAGAGTGTTCTATGGTTGTGGGGCTTCATTCACTGCTTCCCATTTGTTTCTCTGCAGTCAACTGTCCCTTGGGAACCTACTATTCTCTGGAGCGTTCTGGCTGTGAAAGCTGCCGCCTGGGATCTTATCAAGATGAAGAAGGGCAACTGGAGTGCAAACTCTGTCCTGCTGGGATGCACACGGAGTATCTTCATTCAAGGAGTATCTCTGAGTGTAAAGGTAGGGGCATCCACACCCTGGATTTTGTGTCCAGTCACAGGGGAGGACTGATTTCCTGCTGTAAGAAAATAGCATACAAAATACTCTGGTTTCTCTTCAGAAAATAGCATACAAGGGCCGGGGAGATGGCTCAGTGGAATAAGTGCTTCCCTGGTAAGAGCAAGGGCCTGAGTTCAATCCCTGGTTCTGCAAAAAAAAAAAAAGAAAGAAAGAAAGAAAGAAAGAAAGAAAGAAAGAAAGAAAGAAAGAAAGAAAGAAAGAAAGAAAGAAAGAAAGAAAGAAAATAGCATACAAATTTATTCAATATAAGACATATGTGGCAGAGGAGCCTTCAGAACTGAAGTCCCCCCAAAAGAAGGAACCTTGTTTATGTGTGTGTGAAGTTTGATGAGTTGCATAGCTGTAGGGAATGATGGTTGCAGGAGGGGATGTGGCCGAGCAGTGACAACATAAGGGTGCTTAGCGAGGCATGTTTGTTTACTCAGACTCTTCTCTGTGTCCTTTTCCCATCAGGGATAAGGATGTTTCTCTGAAGGTAAAGTAAAGGGTGGGCACCTCTCACAAGTAGATCTTATGGCTTGCTCCAGGGAAAAAAGGCAAAAAAACATCAGAGAGAACTGCCTGCTTCTGCAGCTTCTCAGATTTCTTCAAGTTAAAATATTCAGTATATCAAGGGACTGTATTTTGGGGTAGGATGTTCTGAGCCCTGTCACTTTTTAGATGTTTAAATGGCAAATGGCATGAAATACAAACACAGTTGAAGGCAAGTTCATTTATTTATGCTTTTAATTAGGAAATATTACCTGTATATTTGTCCCAATATAAAAAAATATGTATCTTTTTTGGAAATACTCAGTTTATTTTGGAAATACTTTCTCTATGTCAGATCCACATTCATCAGTGAGCCTGACTTTTTCTCACATTAATCAGTAGAAGTCTTTCAGGCTACTTAGCAAACATTAGCTTGCTTGTCCTTAGTGTGCTGTTTCATTAAATGAGATTAAACTTGCTCCAGGTGCATATTCATACACTACAGAAATATGCAAATTTCCAAAATATTTTTACTATTCTCAAAGAGAATTCCTGATTGAGACATTTTTTTCCCTAAGGTTTCAGAAGCTACGCCCAACCTAAAGAATTTCAAAATTGTGGCCCTTTACCATTGTTGCAAGCGCAACTGTGGATGTCTAGGTGGTGGGAAATGCATAAAATTGTTAGCAGTGTTCAAAAGGAAAGGTATTTGGAAAATGAAGGCAACAGGAAAGGACAGTGTCCTGGACATCAGGGCACCTGTCCTAGATGGCTCTACTATGGGCCACTGGACCACTGTTATGAGTTTAACCTCTTTGCTTCTAAGGCAATGACTGCTTTTATTTTCAACTCTCTGCCAGATTCCAAATGAAATGGTGTCAGGGGGCTGCAATACAGCCAGTTGTCATATTGAGCTATAAGGGTGCCACGTCCTCTGTTTGGGATTTTTGTTTGTCACTCAAGAGAACAAGATATGAGTTGAGAATTTCTCCATAAGCAGAAATTCCCAGGGCACAGCATTGATTCATTTTGTGCCCAAGTTTGTTCTTATGATAAGACCTTTCAATGATGTACATTTCTAACTTCATTCTACAGTGATTTATTGAACATCCTCTATGGGCCAAACAGAAGTAACTGGAAACAAGTCTAAAATATAGTGTACATAAGCAAGGGTACTCTGCAATGTTTGTGCTTCTCCTGTATTGAAATATAGAAAACCCTAGCCTGCACAGAGCTAATTGTGCTCAGATTAACTTTGTTATTAATCCTATTCCACTTTTTCTTTTTAGCTCAGTGTAAACAAGGCACTTACTCATCCAATGGCCTTGAGACTTGTGAGTCGTGCCCACTGGGCACTTACCAGCCAGAGTTTGGTTCTCGGAACTGCCTGTCATGTCCAGAATCCACTTCCACTGTTAAGAGAGGAGCCGTGGACATTTCTGCTTGTGGAGGTGAGCAAAGCTTTGGACGCCAATATTCTTTTAAACCTAGAATGCCCTGTGGATGAAGGAGTGGAATATTTGTAGAGAAACTGAATGTCTACTGTATGGTAAGCTATGAAAAAAAAAACAAAAAAAAAGCTTCCTGAAGAGCTCTTTTCTTTTCATCTCATCAATACTTGAGTGTAAGAACTGGCTAATGCTGTTAGGAACATAAAAGAGACACAAGACTTGGTCCCAGGACTCAAAAGTAATAAACATGTGGCTTCGTAGGTTGGTAGAAATATATCTGAACTAGTAACTTAATTTTCTCATTAATGAAATGGTCTCTTGTCTGTTGTTCCTGGAACTCTAAATATAAATTCTTCTGTGAATTCTGCCATTTCATTCCTGCAAAGTGAAAATTTCCATGAGTGGATATTCTCTCTGCTGGCACCTTAGTGCCATCTACACATTAATATAACTTCTTAAAATCCTAAAGTCCAGCCTCCACCCTCCACAACTCTGAAATTGTCTGCAGTAGAAACTGGGCATTGGTTTTCATTTTTAATTCTCTTAAATGACTCTAAAATGACAAAAAAAAAAAAAAAAAAAAAGACCTTGAGAAACACTGATTCAGTTTCTAAAGTGAAACAGAGGGCTGGCAGGGCAGACTGGTGGGTGCCCCCAGAGCTATGAGTCTGTAGGTCAGGGAGGAATCTGACAATTTGCATTTGTAAGTAGTTTTCAGATCATGCTGATTGTGCTGGTCCAGGAACCACAACTTGAGAAGCGCCAATATAAATACAAATAGAAGGATTAGCATTCCAACTTTTAAACATTTCTAACTCCCTTCCAAGTATAATCATCAAAAATTCATGAAGATATAAACAAAACAAAAGGTGAAAATGTAAAATGACGAGCCAAGCAGGACTGACAACCGAAGTCAGCTTGCTACCAAAGGCTCCAAAAAACTCACCACTGCCGTGCAAAATCAGTAGAGCTGGGTTAAAAGGAGAAAAGTCCCCTGGGGCATCACAGAGGACAGGACAATCATAACAAAAGGACGATTTTTTAAAAATATCATCAACGTTCTTTATGTTCAGGACGAAGCAGTGATAAGCATTTGGCTTCACAGGTTGGTAGAAATATATCTAAACTAGTAACTTAGCTTCCTCATTAATGAAATGATCTCGTCTATTGTTTCTAACATCCCCACTGAGTATAATTATCCAAAAATTTATGAAGATGTAAATAAACCTACAATCTTCGGGTTCTCTTTTTTTTTTTTCTTTTTTTTTTTTTTTTTGAGACAGGGTCTCACTATGCAGTTCAGGCTGGCCTTAAGCTCACTTTGTAGCTCAGGCTGGTCTCGAACTCACAACAATCCTCCTACCTCAGCCTCCCAAGTGCTGGGATTACAGGCATGCACCACCACGCCCGGCTTAATCTTCGGGTACTCAAAGATGAAAAGTCTGTTGCCTCATTGAATGAGTGATGTTTTTAAGAACCACCCAGCTGGCTTCACACTTCTCTCAGCTGCCCAGAGACACATACGCACACCCCACTCCCTTTGCACTCCAGGCACACACACAGCCATATCAAGGAGAAACTGAAACTGTTAGAAGGTAGCTGCCTGTCCAGTGTGTGTGGTGTTTGAGTGTGGCATGCCCAGCACTGCACCTTGGGAGATAGAGTCCTCACAGGCTAAGTGTCACGGCAAGAAGAGAAAACCATTGAATTGCAGGTTTTTAGAACCCATCTCTTTCAACTATCGCAGTCTAGTTGGATCATGGTTGGTAAATGTCTGAGACCTGAAGATAGATAGATAGATAGATAGATAGATAGATAGATAGATAGATAGATAGATAGATAGATAGATAGATAGATACTGCTGGGACCCCACTGAAGCTCATAAGTCATGCCCCCTGTGCAAAAGCAGGCTTAGATTTTTTTTAAATTTAAAGTCAAATAAAACTTCACATGATGACATCTGTTACAGATTCTTTCATTTTGTCAATATACAATCTAATTTTGGAAGGAAAATCCACAGTAAAACAAATTCTGCTCGCTCCCACTCTCATTTCCTCTGACCACAAAAGAAACCAGGATTTTTACAGAGAAGCAAGGTCATATTTGACATTTTTTTTCTTTGAGCTTTCTAAATGAGCCTTGAGGATTGTCTAACACCAAATTTATGATTAAGCAGTTCTGATTCCCAGAAAGTCTCTAAAATTCTAGTAACTGGTTCATTTCTCCTAATAGTCTCAGGAATAGAAAACCTCAAACTCTCTCCTGCAGGGCTGACTAAACACTATTTGCTTTAAATTTAAATATGGATGGGTTCTAAAATGACTCCTTGTGTAGTTTTTATGAGGCTTCAGTCCACTCCTTTTTCTTTTCTTTCTTCTTTCCTTTTTTTTAAAATTTATTATTTTATTTTATTTTACTTATTTGTTTGGTACATGGTCTCACTATGCTCCTGGGCCGGCATGGCGTGTGGTTCCAGGGGTCAAGCCAGGCCCCCCAGCTTGCCAGGCCAGCACCTAGACTGCTGAGCTGCTCCCTAGTCCCACCCACTTTTTTTTCCAGTGCTAGGAACTGAACTCAAGGCTTTATAGACAGTACTCAAGGACTCTACCACTGAGGGGCATCTCCAGCTTTTTCCTTTCTGTTTTGGTGTTAATTTACTCTTATATAACTCACAGAGTAGAAAAAAATTTTTTAGCCAATTGCTCCTCAGACAAAAGACATATATAGAACATATAAAGAATTGAAGAAAATCAGACTCCTCAAATTCAAAGACTTAATCCATGAATATACATGCCCCAGATGAAGAAATAATTTGTTTTTATGGGCATGTAGGACAGTTTATCTTATTTTTATTGACTTATCATTTTTGTATTTCTTCAGCATATGGAACATAAAATACTATTACTCAATGCAGCAATTAAAATTTTAAAATAAAATGTCATAATGTTGCCATGTTAAAAAAAATTTTCCCTAGAGTACATTTTACCTGTCCTCCCTTCTTAAGTCATTAAATATTCTCTGATTTGGGACTATAAACACAGAGGGCTGAAATATTTTGGATTTTGAAAAATCATTTGTATCTGGATAATAAAATTTCACAACTGACTTATCCTTTCTGTTGTTATCCTGTCCCATCAGAGAAGGCAAGGTTATTTTTGAACCCATTGACAACACCTCTTACCCTACACTTCAAGGATAAAATTTTTAAAAGACTTAGTATGAGTGAGCAATTGACATTTCATCCTGTCTTTAGAAATCCATTAATTTATTTGTTTTTGTATAGACTTTAGATAGATTGCATCTTTTGATACTCATAGTAAAATGGACACTGTGGTAAGACAAATTAATATATCCTATCATGTTGTATAATAGGATATATTAATCACCCTTGTGAGGGAAAAGCAGCTGAATTTTTGATATTACATGAAATGTCTCCTCTCTTTTCTCATGACCTTGACCCATCAGGAACTATAAGTTCCATGTATGTGTTTAGTACTGAATATTTACTAGATGGTGCTGCATATTTGTATGTACTTAAATATGTATGTATACATGTTTATTGTATGTGTGAGTACACATGCTCCTTTCTTTACAGTAGGATTTCATTTGAATAAGCCTGTGGTAACTGAAAATACTGCAAAAAGAAAGTCCACCTACCACACCTGCTCCCGCCTACTGAACATCAGCTGACCCAAGTAGACATGAGCACTGCCTGCTCTCAGGAGCATGTGCAGTTGCCGGCTTCCCAAGAGTCTTCTCTGCCATGTGGGGGCCCCAGGAAAAGATCAAAATTCCAAATTCAAAGTATGGTTTCTGCTGAATGCATGTCTCTTTTACATCACTGAAATCTGAGTCATCATAAGACAGAGACAGTCTGTAGTGTATGAATGTCAGTTGGCCATTCTTTGAGAGCATATTTCTGCTGACTTCTGTCCTTGGAATACAACTTAAACTCATTTTCAAATGCAAACATATTTTACATTGCATATGCCAAAAAGTAAAATACAGACATCACAATAATAGCTATTTTTAGAGGCCAACAGATTTATTTTTAATCTAAATATTTTATCGCTATTATTTGTTTGTATAATTTTCAGCATTTTGTAAATCTATAGGAGCATGAACGTATTTCTTTTTGAAGACTAAAATTGTGTTGAAAATAAGTACGATTTGATTCATTATAGCCCTTTGAGTTTTATTAATGCAACTTTCTTTTAGTGTGTCATAGGCACTCACTGCAAGTTTTATGTTTCATACAATGAAACAGAAGTATTTATACTCTTATTTTATAAATTTTTACATTTTCAATTAACTAATCTAATTAGTTCTTTGGAAGGGTTTTTTATTTCCAAATAGGCAATTAAGTTTGGAAATGTAAGATTTAGAAACCCCACTTTAAACTCAGCAAGTTTACAATTATTCTTGTATAAATAATAGAACTCTAATCCTTATCAAAGTTTATATTAATTTGTTCTTCATGAAACAAAGATACAACTTAAAACTATTTCATGTGTACAGTAAATATAGCCACAAGAAATATTTTTCTTCACTGGCATTTATACCTATGATATTGTCTTCTCTTATTTCACACCCTGACTTATAAATTTACTATGTAAAATTTCTTCTGCAAAATACTTGACTAGCTGTTTTCTTAAGAACTTTTATCTAAATCGCTTGAAATCATCATTGTTCTCTTGTTTGACATATAAATAAAATAAATATCACCTCGTGATGCATCCTACTCCCTTGAACCAGAAGTTCACCTCTAAATTCAACTATATTGGTAATTTTTTACGCTGAACTGATTTCTTTATTGAGAGTCCAAACCCCAAACGATAAGTATGGAGATCTTCAGTAGCTACTTTTTGTGTCCTGTCTTCCACACTTACATTTGTACAGATGAATAGAAACAGTTTTAGTCATATTCTCAGATTATAATGGCTTTAGGGATCACACAAATGGTACCAGTTTACCCAAGGAAAGGATGTATTCCACCCAAGTTTATCTTTGGTTCATAGCCCAAAGCCTCACCTGAAGAATTAAAGGATGGGTAATTCTCCCCCTCACCCCCTTTTCCTAATGTAATGAAAAATTATTCAGAAAAAATAGCTTCAGTTATGTGTAAGCCTATTTTTGTTTGGCTACTGTTGCATCAATTATTGGTGAAAAAATTCAGATTTGATTAAATGACAATATTTAAGTGATTTTTAATAAAAAGTACATTTAACATGAAATGATATCCCAAGGTTAAAAATTATTTTACATTTCCAGACACATGAATACAAAAAGCAAGAAAATATTGGGAGCAAAATTAAAAAGTTAAGTTTGATGCCAAATAGGATCCAATGGGGAAGACAAAGAAAAAGATTATTTGTATTACAGAATTCACAAGAAATTTAAACTATTTTTTATCAAAAATAGTTTATTTCCTTATCATCAAATAAGAACTGCAAAATACACAACATGAAATATATGTCTCAGAGAAGAAAATCACAGAAAAATTTATTACTTTACATTGATTCAATATTAAATAGAAAAGAAGCTAATTAATTACTTGTTTAATAAAAATAATTGAAAAATTAATGTTACAAAGAGTAAAAAAATTTACTCTGAGTGTCAAAGAATGCATATACTTCATATATCAAATAATTATAAAATACCCCAATAAATAATAGACAAAGGAAGAGTTGTGGAAAGAAAAAATCATGATGTGTGTGTGTAGACAGTACAATTGGGATAAATAATGCTGTGCGTCTACATAATTCTATGATAGGCAAGATCTGC